>JACTOM010000040.1:1427038-1455345 GCA_015832385.1 Elymnias hypermnestra | reverse complement strand
TTCTGTGAGAATGTCATCTCACAGAAGGAGACATCAGAGAGGGAGAGGGAAGCTGCAGCTGAGGCCACCTCTATCCGTAGGAGGAGGCCGGGAGCCAGGAGACGCGCCTTTGCGAGTCTCCATCTATTCTGAATTGTCGTGACAGACGATGTCCGGAGTCCCAGAGCGTAATGTCCCCACTGAACCTCTGGTACTTCTGTTCAGGACACTGAGGGTCCCGCTGGGTTTTAGTGGGTATTCTGTTCTTCAGCGAGTCCCACACTCCTGGATGAAAGTATGACTTTCAG
The DNA here is from genome assembly GCA_015832385.1 of Elymnias hypermnestra. Classification (NCBI taxonomy): domain Eukaryota; kingdom Metazoa; phylum Arthropoda; class Insecta; order Lepidoptera; family Nymphalidae; genus Elymnias; species Elymnias hypermnestra. The sequence continues at coordinate 1,455,058 of JACTOM010000040.1, read as the reverse complement.
CCAGGGTGCGTAAATGCATTTCCCAGCGAAAAAAAAAAGAAGGGCAGAATGCGAAAGCTGAACACCTTGTGCGTCACTAATGGATTAAGAGGGTTCCGCTGGGTTTTAGTGGGTATTGCGAGACCTAACTCGTCGAGTCCCACACTCTGACTGGTCATCGATCAGGGTTAGTGCGTAAATTGCAAAAAAGGCTTTTACAGCACTTTTGAATACAGCCCACCACATGGTGGCAGAATGTCACGCCTGGGGTTCTCAGCGACTCGTAATGGCGTCGCTGAGAACCCCAGACGGGACATTCGGCACCCTTTGACATCTCTCTGGCTAGTATTATAGGTGCAATACCTTTCAGTGTGCAGGCCTGGAGGTACTCCGGCCCCGACGAAGGGGAGTAGGAAATAGGAGGGGGAGGTTCATACAACTCCTCCCCCTGTAGAATATCTGTAAGCCGGCTACAACCGAGAGGCCAGAGAGGAATGCCTTAACAAACCTCTGGCTCACCACTCATGGTTGATGGCGGTCCCGCTAGGTTTTAGTAGGTATTGCGAGTTATTCCCCATCGCGGAGTCTCACACTCCCGACCCCACAGTCGGGCTGCGTTCATTTCCCAGCGACAAAAAAAAGCACTTTTGCATCGTCAAATTTAACTATTTCCACAGATTCTAATGTACGGCTGATGATGATATTAAAGAATGATTTAAATTCTAAAATTACGAGAATTCCTTTGCGCCCTCTTCTGAGAAGGACTCTTCTCAGAAGAGGGCACAATGAACTCAGTTGAATGTCTCTTTTTTATACATCTATAAAACAAACAAAGAATTTTATATTCTTTGTTTGTTTCATATTAATAGTACGATAACATTACTTTATCATTCAAACATATTTACAATAAATCTAGAAGTAAAGAAAAAAAGTGACAGAAATAAAGAGAAAAAAACAAGTGCGTCCATAAAAAGTACACATTTCAGAAGTGAAACTTCTTGTTCAATCTTGTTTATATTTATACAAATGACGAATTGTAAATAAAAATGCCACGTGTTTTTTGACAATATTAGAAATTATTGAATTTTCTTTTTGACTTTACAAACAATTTAGAAAAGAGAATTTATGTAATATTTTTATTGTATGAAAAATAGTATAATAACTTAAGCTTCAAACGAATTAGCATAATAAACGCTGCACATCTTCGTGACTCTAATCCCGAGTTTCATCCATAAAAATTTTATCCTCATGCGCCTAAAGAAGCTTCACTAAATAAACTTTTGACTTGTATGTTTTAAGATCACATAAGTGTCCGCTAAAAATATTTAGTGGTTTGAAAGGGTTTTGACTGGGTTAGAAGCCGTGGACCCAAATACGACCCTTTAACACCAATGCTCTATTGTGGTTGCTTTTGAAACTCATCAAAATTGCTTATCCCGTTATATAACAACATTTAATTAAAATTCCAGTGTGTTGTCATTCGGGGCTATGTTAATAATAGTAAGAATGCAATTCCCGAGCAAAGCTAAAAGGTATGTTCGCTGCGGTTCGTGTAAATGTGAAATTTATAGTAATACTAGCTGACCTGAGCAACTTCGTCTTTTACTTTCATAACTTCTTCAAAAACAAGGGATTTTCGTGCAAACTTTTATCATCCATTTCTTTCCCTTCGACTTTTATTTTCGCGATAAAACTAAATTATATCCTTTTCCCAAGTATCTATCTCCATAACACAATTCAGAAAATGATTCAAAGGTTTAGACATGAAAACGAGACAGACAAACATTCTTTCACACGTATTATGAATTTTTTAATGTTCATTATAGTTCTGCTTTAATTATCTTGACTTTCAAATGGGTACTTGTTTTTTATACTTACGACAGATAAATGACCTGGCCAGTCACCTGATCGCCGCCCATGGACTACTGCAGCACCTGGTGCCAAAAGGCAAAAAACGGAATTTGCCTCTTAAACAATTGCATTTTGTAGACTTGAGGGAAAATTGCTAAACGGTTTGTGGATGAACTTTAAAACTATTCAACCGACTTTGTTGATTTTTTGCTAGAATTTTTCCGACTCAAGGAACCCTTTACAGCACTTTTGTGTCGTCAAATACAAGCACAACGCCACATTTATGTGATGTAATGTACGACTGATAATAATATTTAAGAACGGCTTCCATTCTAAAGTTACGGGGATTCCTGTTCTGCGAAGACCCCACAACAAACCCATTTAAATCTTTTTTTAGCATCATCATAACAATAAAATATAAATTTATTTTATATAGATTATTCGTGAACGCCGAAGCTGATAATTTTCTGAATACCACAAGAACAAAGGGAAGACTTAAAAGAACAAAATCTTTTGAGTTACTGAAAGTACTCTATATTGTTTAAAAACAAGAACTCAATTAAACTTAAATTAAGCATAGTCGTTAGACGCTAGACTTAGATAATACAAGTACATTTGAACTAGATTAGGTTGTTATCTTATATTTAAAGCAACTAAAGGTTATTTAAACCGATTATAAAGTGGAAACATTTGTGTAACATTTTCACACAAAAATTACTGGACTGATACTGAATCAAAATTTTTTTTAATCATTAGAGAAAGTTGCATTTTCACTGAGCGACATAGTCTTTATTACTTTCTCAAAAACCACAGGGATCTCCAAGAAAAAATTAGTCATAAAAATTTGTCTTCGCATGCGTGAACTATTGAAGATAGAACAAAAAAATGTTTTACAATATTATAGAACGTATTTGTAAATAACAAACAAGTCCGGGATACATTATATTCCACTAATGCCACTACAACTACTTTTTTGCATTTCAAGTATAATAAAAGTGCCGTCAATAATCAAACCATATTATTCATACCTCCGAATCAATTATTGTCCTATTAAATGATGTTTTATTACCTTTTCAATAAGTGTAAAAACCTTTTGAAATTATTAAAATCGGACATTCGATACAACAGAAATAACGAATTAAAAAATCGCAATCTAAAGAAAACTTTTATGTTGACAAAAATATTTTATAGTTCAACTTAGTAGACTTTCCAGATAGCTAGTTAATATATATGTAAAAAAAGTGTTATAGATTATGCAATATACATTAAAAAAAATTTATATTGCATTTTTTAAAACAAAATACTTTGTACATAATATAAATTCTTTAAACATACCATTTAAACCCTTGAATTATCTATAAGAGTCAGTGTAGATAACAGCTTTACATTACGAATCTTCAATTATCGAAAGGTCATCATCATCATCATCATCATCAAGAAATACATCTAATTAACGAAATTTATAAAGTCAAAACTTCTATTTAACTTTCTCATCAATATGACCCTTAACACCATAGTATTTGTATTGTTAATCTTTTGCTTTTATATCGTCGATTTTGTTGTGCGAATTTTTGAAATTAACATTAATTTACTTACATAATGTATGAACCCACCCTAATATTTTTTACTCTCTCACTAATTTGCAGGTTAAGTAATACTACTCTCAGATTCTTCATTATTATATTACATACTTTGAATGACTTAAAACACAATATACACTAAGAACTGTCACTAAGTGAACATCCCTAGATTCTCCTGTGCTACCTTTCTTATACCAAACGCCCCACTCAAAATAATAAGTTCACCAATCACAGTCGTCGTGAAAACGACGACTAAACAGAGTTTTATAAATTTGCGAATTTCCAGAACTGCATTCAGCCGGATGTAGTGCGTGTACGTTTCACTGATATAATTACATAGACCTCAGCATAATAAACAAAAATATACCTGCGTTTACGGATTTTACTGTATTTAATTTTTATTATTAATCTAAAGGATTTTATCATTAGAAAATACATAGAGTAATTTGATAAAAATGTGTTATCACTTACAAGCTGAAGTGGTTCGCTATAACAAGATAAGTACGTAATGCTGAGGTATAGAAAACTATATCTTTATAATAAATTTTAGACCACATTTTACTCAATACAATCTGAGTTTAACTAATTACTTGATATAATATTTACGACATACCGTCGGATTGTTGTATCGTGGTTACACATTGCATTCTTGTAAAAAGATTTATCTATATAAAAGATATATCTATATCTATTTTATAAACCTATATATATTAACATAATATATTTGATCCTCTTAATATGACGACAAATAAGGAATCGTTAAGTATGAGCTCTGCTGTCAACTAAGTTACATTAACATTACACATATAAATGTAAGCAGATGAAGTTGTGCTGGTCATAGTATCATAATTACATACCCATATCAAAAAAAGAAATAACTGATTCATATCGGTAATTTTCTTGTGATTTTTTCAATATAAAATTCGATTTCGTATATAGAAATGATTAATGAGCATCTGACAAAAAGTAGATGTAGGCATTTATTCATAAAGAGTCCAAGGAAAATATAACAACACTATATACCGTCTATACAGCCTATTGGCTGGTTGATTGCATAATAGTCATAATTAAAATGATTTATCAATACATGCATTAATATAAAACATATTTTGGGTGTGGAATGAATAATGGTTTAACGTATGAGTCAATATCCGAGACATTAACATTTTGAAGATGTTGGTACTTTATTTTTTTTGTCCAACAGTTGACTATGTCCGTTATGACATAATCGCATGATATAGCTTAATGATGATTTTTTCAAAATAGATAAATATATGCGACTGCGACTATCCAGAATGCTTGCACCCTCTTGAAGAATTAATAAATACGGGAGGACATTTAGAGTTCCATTGGTTCCAGGCCCACATAGGCATCAAAGGGAATGAAAGAGCTGATGATATGGCAAAAAAGGCCACCACTATCAAAGTTTGACAGGAATACCAGCATCACAACAGGAACTAAGTCCTAGCGCTTTTTCCAGACGTGAAGTTAGCTTATACATACGCAAATATTCATAGGACACGGTGGCCTTAAGGCATATCTGTTTGGGTTATAATTAAGGAATGACCAATGTGTTTGTGATAACAGCACCAGAGAAACACTGGAGAATATTTTGCTAGATTGTCTTAGATTTGCTAAAGGTCGCTAAGATTGCGGGCACAAGATGGGTTTAAACCTCAAACTGGACAACTTACATCTATTGATAGCCAACGACGACACTCGCCCCTGGTTTCTCGAGTTTGCTGTGGACACAATAATTAAAAAAGCAAAACGGCTCAAAACATTGTATTTAGTTAAGAATTATATCTAAGATACATATAGTTAGTGCCACATTATAAATAGTTGCAGTTCAATAGTGGTTTTGGAGAAGAATGCTTGGGGTTTCGTGGACCGAGTTTTATACGAACGTCTCGGTTCTTCAAGAACTCCGCCTCAAGCAACGTCTATTTTCTATAGTACAATTTTCTTTGGATACGGCTCTCGTCGTGACAGTCAGTGTATTGAACGCCTCGTCGTTCAGGGAAAGGTGGTAGGCAACAGACCGTGTGGGAGGTCACCTACTCATTGGATTGACCAGATCAAATGTGCTCTGGGATGTTCATTGAACAAATATACCAGGATGACCTCAAACAGGAAGATGGCGAGCCGTCGTCATGCGCGCCACATCTGCTTCCTCCGTAACTTCAAAACGAACACGACCACTCTGTCAAGAGCGTAACGGTTAAGAAGAAGAAGATAAGCAATATGCGTACATTTTCAAGATCATCTATGTTTTTCGACTCGGGAATGACGAGAATTTTAATAAATGTACTATACCATAGAAAGCACGTACATCCATCAATCTGGAATTTATCATTTTCTGGTCGTGTCTTGTTTTTTTAGGAAGTGTGTATTTGTGTTCGTTTTTTACACTTATGGACATAGATATGTTGTAACTTATTTAACTAGGTATTATCCGTGTGGTTCTCGATCCCAAGGAAAATAGAGTAAACCGTTTTTGAAGAAAAACTGATTTACGCACGCTTGACTTGAGGAGTTCGACGTTGAATGTGTCTTGTCAATCTTGTTAATAGATTTGGAGATTTCGTAGTGCATTTATCCGACATTTTAATAATCGTTAGATCCATAAATTGATCACGAATCCAAAAATTCAGATACCATTAAAATTCATTATATATTCACAAAAATTGTTAATGATGTAATGAACCCAATATTATTTTACCTACTATTAGACGTAGATTTTGATATTTTTTCAGAGCTTCATTAGTGCAATTGTACTACTAACTTGGCTAGCAGGTTATGAGTTCAACTCCGGCCAGGGAAAATTTATGAACCAGTATTTTCTCTCTCATATGAAGTAAATATTGGTAAAAATTACATTCCATTTACAAAGGTGCCTTCGTTAAAAAGTTAATATGGAAACAAATGAAAGTTGGTAAAATAACCCTCCATTTTTACGATAAATTTTAATGAAGTTTGTTTTTTCAGTTTATAATTCAAAGACACGACACAAAATTTAGTATCTTTGCAGAACTTATTGCCATAAAGGGAGATAATGTATAGCACCAGTGTGTGTTTTTAGTGAGGGATTGAATCGCGAGGGATCTTGCATATTTCACAAGACTTCTATATATGTTTAGCTTGCCAATTCGTGTTGGAACAGTGGGGTGGGTTACAGTTGTAAACCCACTCTTTATAGAGTATAAAAGCCTGTACCTAGCGAAGGTAAGTTTTTGCTTACCGCATGTTTTAGATGTTTGACTATGTGTAAAACTATGTTTTACTTGCTGGCGTAAACGTACAAGAACTTACTAGCAGTAGACTCGTGGTGGATTACCCGTGAGGCAAATTTAAGGTATTAAATTTTCTAATTTATCTGGGTTTAGACTGGTGGGCGTATTCGCTCTAGAAAAACAACTTGCACCCAGATATGATGCTGTATAGAAATAATAAGAGGGAAATGAATTACCTCTTGCCGTTTCCATGTCAGACTGTATGATCACTTACCATTAGGTAAAATTACAGTTCAGCGTTAACCTGTCGGCAATAAAAAAAATGTCGTCACTATTAGGGTAACATAAGGACTTTCAGAAGAGTATATTCGTGCGTAAGTTTTATGTGCGTGATAAAGATGCGTTAAAGATTCGTAGATAAGTACTGGTGTGCCACCATCAGTAGTTTGGAGGGAATTTTTATTAAAACGTGGGGTAAAATTGTCTGAAAACTAGAAGCGAATTCTCGCCCCGAGGGCAGGAAGGGCATAACACACACTGCGTAAAACTTTTTAGTTACTCTTTGAAAAAATCTGCACACTAGTTTTTAAAAATACTATCCGTGTATTGATTTCGCAATATCTGTTTCTATTAGAAATTGTATTATTATAATTAGTTTTTAACACGCTGCTTTCGAACACGTGGCGGTGTGATCCACCCCCGTGCCTCGGAGAGCACGTTAAGCCGTCGGTCCTGCGCCCGATCTCTCTCCGGTCGTGTCGGATTACCGTCACGTCGGACTATGAGAGTGAAGGAATAGAGAGTGCACTTGTGTACTATGCCTGCCTCTAAAAACCCTCTCTCATATGAGTGAGGAAGCCTGTGCCCAGTAGTGGGATGTTAATGGGCTGCTACTTACCTTACCTTACGCTGCTTTCGAAGCATAGTGATACAATTATAAAAAATACTTATTTTACAGAAGACCAGTTTGGAATTTAAACAAATTGTTGAAATCAAATCATGAAATAATGACATCTTATTATGCCATTACGATATTATTGCTAATTTAGATATGAATTTTAAACACAAAGTGTACAATGTGAAAGCATTCTTTGCTTTTGGATGACATGTATAATGATGCTAATAAGGAGTTACTTTTTAATCAACACACTGAATACCAAGAGTGACCGACAAAGTCAAACTTTACAGCAAATGTATAAAATGGAACTCTCTAATAAAATAAATTCAACAATTAGAGACAATTGATTTACGCCTTTAAGGTTAGTTTCAATTAAAGGTTATCTTTATAGCAAGATACAGTTCATTAAAGAGATCACAGTTTGGTACAGTAAATTTATTAAATGAATACATTTATCAGAAAATATTACTTTGATCTGATGTGTGATATATTTATGGCAAAAGCTCGAAGCATCAATACTAAAAACATTAAAATGTCAGAGTAACCTAAGTTTCTAGTAAAAGGAAAATACAATTATAATAGTAATATGTTTTTTTTATTCTTTTGTGTTTAAGGGACTTTTGTATTTTTAATAATACACGCCAGCCCCATAGTTAACTTATAAACTAACACACAAAAATTTAACAATAAAAATAAATATAATTACAAACAAAAAAGACTAACATTCTTTGAGAGAATCATTAACAAATTTATAAAACTTAAAAGCCAAATAACTCAAAGAACTAATATTTGCTATCGTTTAATTTACGAAGCGGTGCTTTGGAAGAATAGTGACTCAATTCAATAAAGCTACTTTAATGGATGAGCTTTTTGAAAATTGAAAAAAAACGCTTTATTTTTTTCCGATTTTAACATGAGTTTTGAGACAAAATTCATAGATTATTTTACATAATAGTGTCTTAGCATTTGTTTTCGGATTTCAGTCTTTGACTCAATAAAATATAGACTACATTCTGGATTCCGCTGTCCTTGTTATTCATCCAAATCAACGAAATATTTCGTATGAAGATTTCTTTTACCACTTGAAAGGACTTGGAGTCTGAATTATTTTAAACTGAGAACTCTAAAATGAGCTTCAAATATAAAGTAGAAATAGAGAAATAAACTCGTTTCAATTTGTTGCTCCTTCATACTCAAACGTTAACATTGAATAATTCTGTATTCAATTTCTACTTTCAATTTAACGATAACACAATATTGTATCACTAATGAATATGAATTCTTTAACTGTCGAATCAATATAGTTCTTTTGTCCATATCATTTTTTAATAATAGCTCTTCAATCGAGGGCCATATTAAATAATACTCGTAAGACAGTAATTATAGGGACGAATATGGAAGTAAAAGTATCGTGTAACGATTTTTTTTATATAATTATCGTGTGTAACTATATAATAATGTTCTTATATTTAAGAAGTGTCTACGAAAACATTAATGAATAAAAGTTTAAATAGATCTTATATCTTTCTATAAAAATATGAATATTTATCTTGACAGATTATAATGTTTTTTTATATATTTGGTAGGCATAAGAACGTCATCTTAAGTATATTTCACCCTCCTACTACTACCCCCATTATTAAGTAGCAATTTTAGTATTTCCGTATGAATATAATTTATCTTTTAAATCACAATATATTTTATTCAAGTACACTCAAAAACGCCTTTGAATCCTCAGTCTTCCGTCCGTTGGTAACAAATCTACCACCGGTTTGGAAAATTGATTCCGCTGAGATCATACCGGCAAGAAACTCAGCGGTTACTCTTTTAAAAATAGTTTTGTAGGTTACAATGTGTAATATTTTGCTTCTGTGTGCTGGAAACCAATCCAAACATTATTATCGCTTAAATAAATTTCAATATTATAATGCCTTTTGTAAAATATTACGGTATTTTATTAAAAATGCATAAGCTCAACGCTACAAATGACTTCTGTTCCTTCTTCATTTTATAATATGACATTGCAATTGATTTTATTTCTTGTATTAAATTTATCGAATTGTTTCAATTTATATTTGGTAATTTTACAGTTGCAGTACAACGTTTACTGGACCATGTAAGATGTTTATAGTATCCTTTTTCTGCATTAGGCTTCCTGGGCTCATAGACAAATCACTTTCAAAGAATGCTAACTCATAAAAAAATTATGGGAATGACGTTTCATTGTTCGATACGTTTCGATATGAAACGTCATTCCCATACATTTTTTAAACGTTAGCAATCTTCGAAAGTGAAGTGTCTACGGGCCCTGGGGTTCATTAGAAATCCGGAAAACCAGTAAAGGATGACAATCTATTGAGATAGTATACATGTTTAATTCCTATCTTAGTTTCAGTATTGGCTATAAGATTGTTATTTCAAAATGATACATTTATTACGATAGGCTTATATTTAACTAGATATATGAATGGGAAAATTCACCCCAAGAACAGTCTACTCAAAAGAGGCATTCTGCTAAAACCCATCTTTTTGGTTTTAAGATTGGCTGAATGATTTCTAAGTCTACAATACCTGTAGTTTTTTTTTTCTAAATAATGTATTTTTTATGCATCTATCTTGTCATTTAGCTGTACTAACACGATGGAGCGTAAATAATTGTAACAAACCATGATTTATAAAGGTGTCATTAGTACTATCATCTATCTTCGTTTTCGGGAACGGTCTCTATATGCATATAGTGTATGCACATAAATATCTGTTATTAAAATATATTTTTAAGAAATATATTCAAATTTTACTCCATAAAATAAAATAAATAAAAAAGGAATACAATATTGTTCTATTGTAAAAGCTATATTGTACTGTAACCGCATAAGGAATCTGATTTGTTTTTGTAATTTAAAAAATATAGCATAAACTACTTAGTTAAGCATAGTCTTCGACCATCATGTTGAAGGAGGAAACAAAGGGACTTATTAAAAAACAGTCTATAAAATACATAGAAATTTATGGAGGTATAGGTATAGGTCGTCGTCGTAGCTTCAATCGATGGACGTCCACTGCTGGACATAGGTCTCACGTAATGACGTCCTCAAGGCCCGATCTTGCGCTGCCTGGCTCCAGCGGCTACCGGCGACCCTCTTTATATCATCGGTCCACCTTGTGGAGGGTCTGCCTACACTGCGCCGTCCGGTGCGGGGTCGCCACTCCAGCACCTTCGGCCCCCAACGTCCATCGGTCCTTCGGACTATGTGCCCCGCTCATTACCACGTTAGGTTCGCGATTCGTACCACTATGTCTGGTTCTACTACGGATCACTTCATTTCTGAATCGATCATAGGTATAGGTATGACATTTAGAAATAATACTGAAAACTATTTCTAAAACAAAGTATAAAACTAATTGGACACAGCTAAAAGTGTTGTGAAATATTCTACGAACTCATGCGGTTTAATATTTTATCTTGTCAATACTCTCGAGTTTCGTGTCAATATAGAAGTATTGGGGTCAGTTTCACTATAAAATTGACATTTCGAACTATTGGTATAATAGCAAAATGTCTACTAGGAAATTTGTTTGTTGTAAGGTTATGTAATATATATCTTTATATATAAAATTCTTTTGTACGTCTATATTTGACTAATTATTGATGATTTTTGAAATAAAACTTCTTTAGGCGCATGATGATAAAATTTTTATGGATGAAACGTGTGATTAGCATCACGAAGATATGCACCGTTTTTAATGCTAATTCGTTCGAAGGTAAATAGTATTAATATTTACAAATAACATTTGGCATTTGAATTTGCCACTCGTCATTTGAGATTTCAATAAATTATATTCGACACTTAATATTTTGATGACAATTAAATTTCAAACATATCTTTCCTTTTTCCTCCCTCTAAGTCTCGGAAATTTGAAGTATTAGATTTGCATAAATATAAACAAAACTTAAAATTTAGTCTGCCAAAGAAGTTTCACTTCTGATATGTGTACTTTGTACGCACGTACTTTTAATGTTTTTTTTGTGTTTAATTGATATGAGTCCGATGGCCTTGCTGGAGCCATGTTGCGAGTACTAGCTTTGCTTGCAGAGGTGCTGTGTTCGATTCTCGGCAGGGGAAATTTTGGAGAATGCATTTTTTATTTATCCGCCAGGCATATCTTCATTATCTTCCAGCAAATAGAATAGGATAAAGATTGATATAGAGGTATTAGTAATATGGTTTCATTATTATCGGCACTTTTGTTAACTTTTATAATGTAAAAAAGTAGATATTGGCATATCTACAGTAGTTGAACAAATGGCATCGCGGAATCCAACTACTGTAGACATACCACTATAACTACTCTATTACATTTTTAAGGTTAAAAAAGAGCCGACAATAATCAAACCATACTATTCACATCTCTGTATTAATCCTTATCATATTAAATAATATTTTATTAAAGACCGTTTCAATACATGTAAAATACTTCTTAAATTATTTAAATCGGACGTTCCATTCATAACATACGAGTACAACGAATTTAATTTTTTATTCGTTATCACAGTTCTTCTTGAATATGTAATGCACATGTTTGTATATCTATTCTACAGTAATTAAAAAATGTGAAATAAAACTTTAATATTAAAACAATAAATCAACATTCCGACTTAGTAGACTTTCCACTGCCACGAGATCGATATCTACGCGGGTGATACCGCAGGACATTGTTAGTCGTAACATATAAAAATAAGATACCATTAATAACCCTTTCAGCTGGGTGAATGATGCCGAATAACCAACTTATAACACTCAGTTATCCCTGGATATTTTCAACTCGGGTACATAAGATACGCGGATAAATTTACGTAAAGCAATTTGTTTAAATCATTGCTCTGTGAAGTTTTGACCCAGGTGGGTCGTTTCTTCGCCGGAAGATTGACGACTGTTGTATAATGCTACTTACGCACAACGAATGTCTTAAGATATTTGACCTAAAGGTCCAAAGGTGTATTTGACAACCTACCCAGCGCCTACTTCACTAGCCGAGATTCTGGGTTCCATTTTTAGTAGAGCAAATTTAAGAAATTGTATTTTCTAATTCTTCTGTACTATATTTGACTAATCCTGCTAAATGACCCATATTGATGAATTGGTGTTTCATCGTTTTTTTTTTGCTTTATAAAAACTCCGCAATCAATGAAACGATATTACAGTTATATGTATTACTAGTAATACTCCGCGGTAGATACCCCGTGGGAATTGCAGGCGGAAGTACTGGCGGCGACTTACCAGTGCAGGGTTGCTATAAGGTCGAAAGAGTCAGGGCCCTTGCCGACAGGGTCTTGGTTCAAGTTTGGAAGGATGATCTCGAGTATTCAAGTGCGGGTGTGGTCACGGTGGAGGCGATCCGACTTCGCCTCAAAAATTGGCAAGCTAGGCGGCTCGGATCGCTTACCTCTAGACTGCTGCAAGTACTGACCGGACACGGATGTTTCGGAAAGGACTTGCTTCAGATAGCACGACGTGTAGTCTCCTATTTGCCATCAAAGCAGTGCGCCTGTCGATACGCCGGCCCACACTGTGGCAGAATGTCCGACTTGGGGATCACAGAGACATCCTCTGGTGTCCCTCATCAGAGTGGATCTCTCACTGTCAAGTATGGTAGGCGCCATGCTTGACAGTGAGATATAATGGAATGCAGTTGTCTGTTTCTGCGAAGCCATCATTTCTTTGAAGGAGGCAATGGAGCGAGATCGGGGAGCTGCAGCAAATTCTTCTCCCCTTCGGAGGAGAAGGCCGGCAGGAGACGTCTTTACAAACGCCCCTTCCTTGAACATCTCCAGTTTGATTCATCCGGGAGTGTCAAGGTGAATGCGCAAGGGAGTCTCTTTCACTCCTAATTCAGGGTGAGGAGGGTGTCGCTGGGCTTTAGTGGGTATTCTGGCCTTGCCGACGAGTACCACACTCCTAGCCTCGTGGCAGGGATGCGCAAATACATTTCTCAGCGGAAAAAAAAACAATACCCCGCGGTTTCAGCCATCGGTATCTACCGATATCGTGGCAATAGAAAGTCTACTGTCGAGCTTATTTCCTTAGATTGACATTTTTAAATTCGTTATATCTTTTGAATGGAAACTCGTATTTTAATCATTTATAAAGTATTTTACAGGTATTTAAACGGTCTTTAATACAATATGATTTTGTAGAATAAGAATAAGGATACAGAATTGTGAATAATATGGTTTGATTATTGTGGCACTTTCATTAACGTTTAAAACGTAAAATAATAGTTATAGTGGCCTAAGTACAGTTAGTTGGACATGTGTCATTGCGGACTTTTTTGTATTTAATATATTCTGTAGAACATTTTTTTGTTCTATCATCGATAGTTTCAACAGCGCACGCTTGAAATTGGTCTAGTAGTTTTTGTGTGAAAACGTTACAAACATACATTCATACAAAAACACAAATGTTACCTCTTTATAATATTAGTTTGAATTGAATAATAATCTAAGAAGATGAAACACAATATATTCTTTTGTACGTGTGTATGCAAGTAAACTGCACCTAAACTGCTGCTGACAGATTTCGAAGACTTTTCGATTTTTGGTTGGGTTCAGAAATGGTTTGAATTGAACTATTCGATACATTAAATAAGGGAATACCTCATATTTCAACGGGATTGAGAACTATGTGGAAAAAACAGCCAGTATAATGAAAGCTCTCGTTAAAGATTTCTTTCTGATTTAGAATTTCATGTTACATGGTGTAGGAAATTACTTAGAATTGTTGTCTTATTAATAAGAAATGAAAAAACTGCGGTTTCAATAGCATTTTACTTTCGAATACTGAACGCACGTTCGGCTATAACTCAATTAAGTGACACTGTAGGACATAACTGTTTCCTTTTTGTTTCTAATATAAGTCCTAAAAGAAAAACTAGTGCGAGGAGAATCGATAACCCAAAAGTTTATGTAAGTCTGTTATTCTGTCACGGTGATTTACGATGGTTCAGAACGAATGGATTGCCTCTGGAGACACGCCCACGACTGCAAGTCACGAATGTTCTAGTGAAAATTGATTGACTTCCTCGTTAGCACCCACTGAATTTTGATTCAACTTGCAATTAAAGAATGAGCTGCAGTCTAAAGCGAAACCTAGTTTATCTGACGCTGTAACGAACAAACTTAAGATAAGTAGGTAAAATGAAGATATGATGATCAAAAATAAGTTCCTTAATACAATATCCTTAAATGTCAAATCGAAAATTATCTATTTAAATAGGCTTTTACAACTTTTTTGAATGATCACATATGGACTTGAATATTTATTACAATATTTCCAATACATTAAAAATTTAAGCAGACCCTGTTACAAACGACGTCGGGTAAGAAAATTAAATTAGGTACTCATTTACGTCATAAAAGTAACTTTCTACAAGGATTTTATTTAGATATATAGATAAATACTCTATTGCAAACAACGAGATAACAGGAAAACTTACATAATAGTTTGAAAACCATAGCATGCAAAGGCGGTCTTATTGCATAAACATTGCATAACAAACAACCTTTAGTTTTTAGTTTTAAATTAAAAGTATTTAGAGTTACTTTTTCATTTCGATAACCGAAAATTAGTGTTACTGTTTTATTGTGTGAAAAACATAGCTGTTATGATATCGTTTAGACCTATATTTACTCCGAGATTTTTAATTGCGTATACCTTTTTTTATACGTCAGGGAATCCTCTTGGATACCCGCAATATATTGCGTGTTATGCCGGATTCTTACCGGCAAGAGTTTCACTGTAATCTCACCTGATAGTAAGTAAGATGCGAAAATGATATCTAAAAAGATGAAATGTATTTATCTGGCAAGAGGTAAGTTTTCCCTTTCGACTTGTAACTCAGCACCGGAACCTTTGAACCGGAAAGATCCGGAGAGATCAGTCGCGAAACCAATGGCTTTACGTGCTCTGCGAGGCACAGGGGTGGAGCACAGCGCCAACTGCCCAATTTCAGCCATATATTGAGAAAATCATTATAGAAAACTTAGTATCGATTTTTCAACTCCCCCGAAATAAGTGGAAAATGTGAAAGAATTTGTATACTTGAGATGTTAATTTACAAAAGATGGAACACATGAAAGTGATATTGAAAGGAATATCGTAAATGGTGCTCTGCACGCCTTTATGAATAGCCAGATGGCGTCTCAAAGGGCCAGACTGGCTGTGCATGGAGGTGTTAGTGCCAACACTTATTCATGGTAGTGAAAGTTTGGTATGGCAGAAGAAGAATAAAAGTAAAATAAACTGACTGGCAACGTTCTATTTCTTATTTTCTAATTTGTCTGAGTCTGGACTGGTGGGAGGCTTCGGCCGTGGCTAGTTACCACCCTACCAGCAAAAACGTACCGCCAAACAAAGAGATTTGTGTTCCGGTACGATGCTGTGTAGAAACCGTAAGGGGTATATCGCCTCTTAACAGATTAGCGCGCTTCCATCTTAGACTGTATCATCACTTACCATCAGGTGAGATCACAGTCAAGCGCTAATCTGTCAGCAATAAAAAAAAAACGTAAGAAACAGTGTGATAAGTGGATGTTGTGGTATAAATGAAGATGTAGTGAGTAAAATTGAGAAATGTATGCTGAGAAAATGTATGCTGAGAAAGAAGACTGACAAAAAAGATTTATGATTCAAGAGTGATTGGGAAAGTTCGAAGGTGAAGACCAAGCCTGGACCATATTTAGGACGTTTTAATCAAGCGCAGAGTCAAGAGTACTCTAAACCGACGAACTTGTATGAAAGGTTTAATGAAAATGAAAGAAGCAAAGGAGATATGAAAGGATCGTGACAAGTGGAAGGATGTGGTGCCTTCGCCTACCCCTATGGGAATGAGGCGTGATGCTTTGTATGTATGTATGAATTCGCCGGAATTGGGACTCGATCACAGGATCTCATGTCTATAGTCGGACATGCTGACTACTAGACCAATTAGGTCAGTAATTATGACAATAATATAAAATTAGATAGGTAGGAAATTCCACTCTCAGCTACCCCGAGGCTATTGTAAATACGATAGTGAAAATTTCGTATTCAAATAGAGTGGTTTAGTTAAACCACTTGAGATTGTGACTATCGCATGTATACATGATCTATATTACGTGATCCCGTTTGGATCTCATACGTTATCGTAGATTGATGTGGGCTACGTACTTTCGCATTCGCGCCGGCCGGCTTTCACGCACGACGGGTTTTCGCACATTACATCGCAGTAAGTTGATCAATATCTTATTCTTCCCAATGCCCTTAGATGTAAGACTTTGAAAGTAAGATGATCCTTTTGCTATGAAAAAATAAACCAAGTAATTTTGTTTAAATTTTCAAACTTTGAAAAGGTTTCGGTTTAATATCTTTATTTCCCATAAGAATAATTTCATTAACACGAGAAAGTACACAAAAACTTATATTAGAACACACGGGTAAGCAGTAATTTACAATAAATATCAATACTAAGTAAAGTAGCAATTTACAACAGCAGGTAGACGCTATTAATATGTAAATACATTGAACATGCGCAACTATGTAACTAGAAGAGACAAAACCTATAAAATATATATTTGTAAATAAAAACTGATTTATTGTTTAATGTAAAAATTTTGTAGTTTTTTAAATATTACATGTGATATTGCGTATTTGATGTCTTTTGGCATTTTATTGTACATTTAAACTCCTTGAAATAAAATAGTAGTTTGGCCAGATCTGGTTCGTGGAAAATATAAGCTTATATCTGAAAGCACTATCTTCCGCAGTGGTTTTAAACAAATATAATTTATTCAAAACAATTTATTAAAAGTCCACAAATACTTAATACAATATACACTTCATCACTTCACAACGCTTTATTTATTATTCACAGCGCTATAATTAATTATCACTTTACTAATTTCAAACGCTTACTATCGAAAACCACCACTGTGCCCTTGTATATCTGTGAGCTCCTTCGTAAGCTCACTCTTGCGAAGACTTGCCGGTTCAGGATAAATGAAAATGCCACCAGATTCTTCACTCCAACGCTCCGCCGTCTACATGTCACCAGACGAGTGTTTAATTACGAACTGTTGTTTCAGCAGGAATATTGTTTATCGAAATTGGCTATCCATTGTACGATACCTACGACTGATAAACGCGCACCACTGTGACAAGCAAACTACGGTGGCTGCTAATCCATTGGACAAAAAGTACATCCTACGATTGGAGCCCCACCTCTCACCAATCACAGGGATCACATTAATCACACAAATAACCCCATTCTTGGAAATGACAAATATACACATACGCTACAGCCAGCCAATATTTTATACACAAAGCTACAAATATCTACAGAGACTCCAAGTTGAAACAAAAAATACCACACAAAAACGAAGATGCTTAACAACATTATTTACGTTGCATTATTCACAAATTAAAGGGAAAAGTCCCGAACAGTATTTTTACTCGAGTTTTAAATCGCTTTTCTACGCGGTGGGGCAAAACATCGGGGAAAGATACACGAAAGCACACGAAAAAGTTCTTCCGTTTCCTTTTCAACAATAATTATAGCAAATTAATAATTGTACAACTTCCGTTTTAACAATACATATTTCAATAAATTAATATTTGCTAACATATCATTTATTTTAATCATCAAGTTCAATTACACTTTTTTAACTGGTAGTGGGTGCCATTTGATGTTAATACAATTTGAAGTGAAAACTTCTTCAGTAACGTTGTGGTTTGAAAGTCAATGAAACGAAAAACCAACAGTACTTTAGTGTCAGTATATAGTTTTAGAGTTAAATATAAGCACCATCTATTAAATTCACAACTCCTCACTTAGTTTAGAACAATTAGAATTATCAGGTCTTTTAGAGTAGCTTCCCTTGTAAGTTATGTGTAGGTTAGGTGGGACAGGAATGGCCCCAGAGAGATGCACGGATTTAATATGTTAATGCGTATAGTCATATAATTATCCTTAAATAATTAATATTTTATTTGTAATTTTTTTTCATTACATATTTATTTTATATTTGGCTATTCCACCGCATATTTTTATGTAATAATTTAATGTTAGTAGTAGAGTAGTCAAGAGTTTTATTAAGATTAGTATTTAAGTATTTTCTTAGTCGGCTGATCTGTTCGTGACGTCAGAGCTGGCTATAGGGCTGCAGCTGAAAATAGGCACCATGTGTCAGGTTTGTGGCACACGGCAATACCAAGCTGTTCTGCCTTTTCGGGGCTGTGTGGAAGTTGCACAACATATGCACTTATATATTTCATTAATGTATATATGTATCCATTAATGAAATATATTTGTATAAGATATTAATATACTATAAGTTTATAATTGTACCACACATTATGCACCGAATAAAGACTTTTCTTTCTTTCTTCTTCTTCTAAAAAGAGACAGGTACATAAATTCATCAGATTTAACCTGGGAGAAAATGAGGTAGGAAGCATTATACAGTGTTTCTTATGTTAGTGGTTAGGTGAAGTAAAGTGATTAAGATGCGTTGTAAACGTGGATTTAATGGGCATTGAATGAGACTGACACGTCACACTGGCGAGAGTTAAAAATTATTTGTAAGTTTAAGCGCGATGTTTACATGTATTATATATTTATAGTCAAAGTCACTGCTGGACTATATAACGCGTGAGTATGACGGCTCTCAACGACTATGAGAGTGGGTATAACGTCACTAATATATTGTATATAGTTTGGTACTGAATGAAACTGAGCCGTCACACGTTAAATCACGGAAAGTATGCTCTCTTCGACTACCAAAGCGACTTATAGTCATCTCCACTGCTATATTGATTACTGAATGAGACCAAGACGTCAGCGTTGGATATGTAACATTATTTTTTAATTCATGAATTCTCTTTATTAAATTTTAAATTCAGAAAGAAAGTTTAAATCATAATATTTCTAATTTTAACAAAATCCCCGTGGCAGTTTTATTTACAATTCGTCATTGGAGATTACAATATGATTTATTGTCAATTAAATGCATTAAATTCCTAACATATCTTCCTTTTTCCCTCCCAGATTTGTATCAATATAAAAAAGAATTAAAAATTAGTTTGCCAAAGAAGTTTCACTTTTGACATGTGGACGCAAGCACTTTTATTTTCATTATAATAGTATTTTTTGGAAAATGTTACAGTGGAAATTATTGAAAGGTCACATAAAAGTTTAAATGCTTCTGTAAGGGGTTTGAAAGTTCGAGCTGGATGTATGAAATGTATGCATAGACCATTTTATATATATTTCTTGTCTAATGATGTATCAGATTTTCGTGATTAGCGATTCTATAAACGACATTAGTCAATTTACGCCACCTATCAATCAATCAATCAACGGGAAGTCTCAGTCGAATGTTATTCAAAATCTATTTGATACGAAATGACGAAGAGACTATAAATAATTTAGTAGTTCACCTCATGTCCTAATTTCGTGTTGCGCTTGAAATTACTATACACACCTAACTGCCCCTGGACTGACTGCGTTATTGGTCTAATGGTCAGCTTGTCCGGCTACAGACATGAGGTCCTGGGTTCGAGACCCGGATTAGATGAGTACAAAAATCAATCGATCCGCCCTCATCTGGACAAGTTACTGGACAGAGAGCACGGATCACTCTCCTACAGATTGGTACAGGTGCTTACCAGTCATGGTTCCTTCGGCACTTGCAAATACCTGTATCAAACTGTTGGCTGTGTGCCGTCAGCCAGCTGTTACGAGTGTGGTACCTCCTTAGACACAGCCCACCACACGGTGGCAGAATGACGCTGTCGCTGATTGGCATAGACGTCTCACTGGGTAGTATTATAGGTGCAATACTCATCAGTGAGCATGCCTGGAGAGCAGTTGCCTCCTTTTGCAAGATGACAGTCTTGCTTAAGAAGGCACGACAAAGGGAGAGCGTAATTGACGCTGAAGCAATCCGGCCCTGACGAAGGGGAGTAGGAAACAGAAGAAGGAGGTTCATACAACTTCTCCCCCTGTAGAAAATCTGTAAGCCGGCTACAACCGAGGGACCAGAGAGAAATGCCTCAACGAACTTGGCTCCCCAATCATGATAGACGGCGGTCCCGCTGAATTTAAGTGGGTATTGCGAGTTCTTCCCCCTCGCAGAGTCCCATACTCCCGACCCTACAGTCGGGGTGCGTAAATGCAATTTGGAGAGCAGATTAAACTATTGGTTTTGGGCTTGATCTCACTCCAGTCGTGTCGGATTGCTGTCACATCGGACTATGAGAGTGAAGGAATAGAGTACATCTGTGTACTATACCTGCCAACCCGAAGTACAGCAATTTGGTGGGTCTAGGATCTAAAATATCTCTCACCTATGAGTGAGGAGGCCATTGCCCAGTAATAGGACCTTAATGAGCTACTACTTATCTGTATTTAAATAAGATGAAGAATTCTATCAACTTTGTGTATTTAATATCGGCTGCGATTTGCTAATAATTAACATACTCGTAATATAAAACACCAAAATTGTTTCTATCTATGTTCATTATCTAAGGAACCGTTCAACCGATGTGTATCATACCGATTTGATTAGAAAGGCAATAATGTCAAAACAGTTTTAGAACAATAAACTCACAAACTCATTCATGATGAGTTTGTGAGATTATTGTTTTGTGAGTTTATTGTCGTCAAAATATTCACGATTGACTTGAAAGATAGCAAAGTAAATGTAGGTTTTGTAGATACACATTTTCCCATATTCCCTCCTCTGGATCCTGGGATCTGGGACTACACAAATACACCTCTAGGAACAACTAGTCTTATATAATTATGTAAACAAGAGATAAGTCATCGCAGGCTTTCAAATAATTAACACTAGTCTAAGGACTAACCAGTCAAACTGCCTGTGGTATCTGAATAATATATTCCAATTAACCTCTCGACCTTATTATTCCTTTGCCAATAAGTTTAAATAGTAATGTTTAATGTCGTGCTCGGGTATAGAAATTAACAACCTTTGAATACCGCCGCGCACGTAATTTCCGGTACCGGGGGAATATGGGACAATGCGTTTGTAGTTAGCAACTATATATGCAAAAGAAATTTTAAGTCAATAGGATTTTAATCCTTATAGATATCATGAAGTGAGTGATCCTTTTTTATATCCGTTTATCCTTATATTCCGTTATCCAGTTATTAGTGCAAGTTACGTCGCCAAAGGAACATGTATGATGAATTTCAAATCAATCTGGTGAATATTATTGGAGATCTCGCAGTAGGTGGTAATTTTTCACTTATAAATCCGGATCCCGTGGGAATATGCGGAAATTCGTTCGTAGTGAGCGTCTGCGTTGTTTACGTTTAAAAGTAGCCTATGGCCTTTCTGAGGTTATAGAATTTTACAACGTCGTCGTCGTCGTCGTCGTCGTCGTCGTTGCTTCAACCGATGGACGTCCACTGCTGGACATAGGTCTCACGTAATGACGTCCACAAGGCCCGATCTTGCGCCGCCTGGCTCCAGCGGCTACCGGCGACCCTCTTTATGTCGTCGGTCCACCTTGTGGGGGGTCTCCCTACACTGCGCCGTCCGGTGCGGGGTCGCCACTCCAGCACCTTTGGCCCCCAACGTCCATCGGTCCTTCGGACTATGTGCCCCGCCCATTGCCACTTCAGGTTCGCGATTCGCAGGACTATGTCGGTGACTCTGGTTCTACTACGGATCTCTTCATTTCTGATTCGATCACGTAGAGAAACTCCGAGCATAGCCCTCTCCATCGCACGCTGAGTGACTCTGAGCTTCCGCATGAGGCCCATAGTCAGCGACCATGTCTCAGAACCGTAGGTCATCACTGGCAACACGCACTGTTCGAAGACTTTGGTCTTCAGGCACTGAGGGTTATCAGACGAAAATATCTGGCGTAACTTCCCGAACGCAGCCCAACCGAGTTGGATTCGGCGGTTGACCTCCTTCTCGAAATTGGATCTACCTAGCTGGACTATATGTCCCAGGTATGTGTACTCGTCAACAATTTCGAGAGCTGAGTTCTCAACGATGACTGGGTGAGGCGGTACATGGATATTAGACATAATTTTCGTCTTATCCATGTTCATTTTCAGGCCCACCTGTTGAGAAACTCTGCTGAGGTCATCCAGCATTGTATTGAGATCTTCGAGAGTCTCTGCCATAATGACTACGTCATCGGCAAACCGTAGATGAGTGATGTACTCGCCGTTGATGTTGATGCCCAGTCCGTTCCACTCCAAAAGCTTAAATAGGTCTTCCAGCGCCGCAGTGAAAAGCTTCGGGGAGATAACATCTCCCTGTCGCACTCCACGTTGCAGTTGGATAGACAACAAAAGAATTTTACAACGCCGATATCTTATGTTTACGTGAAAAAAATGAATGTCTATATATACAGGTATATTTAATTTTTCTCTACGTGTGTCATTGTAATCTTAAACACTCAATCAATTTTGATGAAATTATTTGAGTGTTCATTTGGATATAAGAATGGTTTAGATTAATTATTCGTTTCGATGAATAATGAATTTCCCTAAGTTTTTGAGAGATCGGGAAATACATGGATATCTCCGGCAGAAATAGCTAAGACAGGTAAATAAAACATTTCATCTTTGTTTGCCAGCGACTTAATCAGTTAGTTTCTAAGTTCAGTGTTTGGCAGAATATATGTGTTTTGGTCTAAACTAATATTATAAACAGGAAAAGTTTGAGGTTTTGAAGTTATTGCTGACAGTTTATCTCTTGACTGTGATGGTAAGTGATGATACAGTCTAAGATAGAAGCGCGTTAATCTGGTAAGAGGCGATAAACCATAAGGGGTTTATCGCCTTTAACACAGCATCGTACCGGAACACGAATCCCTTTGTTTGGCGGTCGGACCTTGCTGGTAGGGTGGTAACTAGCCACGACGGAACCTTCCCACCAGTCCAGACTCAGACAAATTAGAAGATACAATTTCCTTACTTCGTCCTACTGGAGATCAAACCCGGGACCTCTGCTAACAAAGCGAATACTAGCACCACTGTGCCAGCGAGGCCATGAAAATGTTTTTGTATGTATGTTTGTAATGTTTTCACACAAAAACTACAGAACCGATTTCACCATTAGAAAGCTGAACTTTTTTTTTAATATGTAGAGGTGTGTCACTTAAGCGAAAACTCAAATAAAATTTTAATCATAAACGAAAAATTTGTTACAATTGCCTGTTACAACTATAATTCGAAGTAATTTTAAATTTGATCTGACTGATCATTGACTCTTTGAATACAAAGAGAATGTACATCATATGGTTAAAGAAGAAGAAACTCACGAAACAAAAACAAACTTGTTATAAATGCTAGTAGGCTGCATAAAATTAGCAACTCATTTAAGGGTAACTGTATACGTTTCTATAATAAGTCTTTATTAAAATAAAATTGATATAAAAATCATATTATACGTTGCAAGATTACTTAGACGATAGAAACGCGTGGGAGTGAACGAACTACTCTAATTTGAATTGAAATATATAAAATTAATATGATATTGCAATGATGATGGTAACAAAAAAACAAAATACCCGACTGAGTTTGTTGTGGACTCTTCTCAGAACAGGGCGCGAGAGAACCCTCGTAACTTTAGATTTTAAGTCGTCCTTGAGTACCATCATCAGACCGTACATTAGAATAAGGAAGTGGAAAAGAAAAAAAAAATTATTTGACGATTCAAAAGTGCTGTAATGTGCCTACTTGATGAAGATATCTTGATTTGATTTGAATCCATTTGGATAATATAGCTTTGGATAATATAAAAGTTAAAAAAAATAGCTTTGACTCTCATTGCACCAATATGCGGGTAATGGTGATCAAACCAGGGGGCAAAGAAAATCTAGCACGTATCGCTGATGAACCCTTGCCACAGACAACATGTGAACTGACACACAGACAACACTGAACCAAATCTCGTTGTTACTTGTACTAGTCATCTGTTTCCCCATAAGCTTATGACCATTTCTTATAGAAGGTCTTGAATCAAGCTATCAGAAGATAGTTGTCCTGACTCGTACTTTATCTAAATCGCTCGCTAGTGTTGTTTCGTGGATATGAGGTTGACTCCCATTGCCCACTGACTCTGATGACCACATTCTCCCCTAATAAATAGACAATGGAGGTAAGAAGATAGAAGATAGCCTACGAGCTTTTTTGAGACCTATCAAATATAAACAAAAAAATTCTGAAGAGTTCGATAGTAAACACGAGATTTTTTACATATTGAGTTAGATTTCGACTTAAATGGCTTGGAATTCACAATAAAACTTTACATAAATAATTAGGAGGGTATTATGAAATCCGTGTGGGTTTTTATTTTACGGTGAAACAATAGTTCCTTCTATCCCACGCCTACTTCATTGTGTAATCAAATCATTAATGTTTTATGGAAAGCGACCATTAAAGATATGGCAATGGGGCTACATTGACGTTCCGCTAAATAATGATTTTAGCATGTATCAGTTTATATCTATAAACAAAGGGTTTCTTTTACGAAATTTTTGTGCAAAAAAGTCTACGTAATGTAGTAAATATTGTCTAAGGGAGTTTGTATTTCTTATTTAAGCTATAAGAAGACTACAGAAGACTAGCAATGCCTCGCGGTTTCACCCGCGTATATACCGATCTCGTGGCAGTGGAAAGTCTTCTAAGACGGACTACAGAGTCATTTTCGTTAACATAAAAGTTTTATTTCACTTTGTTTTCAATTACTTCCTTACAGATAATGAGATACATTATTAATCTAATTAATATACAGATTTTACTTGACAACGAATATATATCTAACTAATACGTTTTTAAATTCTTAACATCATTTATGTAGAAGGTAAAAAAAATACATTAGCAAATTTAAAATACTCTGCAGTTATTGAAAAATTCTTGAATTCAAGGAGGTAATGAAACCGTATTTAATAAAATATCATTTAATAGGATAAGGTTGAATAAAATGGTCTGATTATTGTCGGCATTTTTATTAACTTTTAAAACGTAAAAAGTAGATACAGTGGCAAAACTACAGTAGTTGCACATAAGTATTGGGGGACTTTTTTGATAGATATTAATACGTTCTATAATATTGTTGAACATTGTTTTGTTCTATCATCAATAGTTGCCCCAGCTCTCGCGATGACAGAATTTTTGGTTGACATCTTGGGTTACATATGCATTTTTATTAGGGATCCCAACTTTTTTTTAAATCATATAACCCGTGTCAATCTCTAAAAATGAAGATATCTAATGGCGAAAAAATTTTGAAAATCGGTCCAGTAGTTTTTGTGTGAAACCGTAAACAAACATAAAAAAATACAAATGTTTCCTATTTATCAAATTAGATTAGCCCGGATATAGAAACAGACGGACAGAGATAGATAAAGAAATTGTAAATTGTAGTTACGGTACAATTGAATGGTATCCCTGGTCAATTTTATTGACCTGGACAAATGAGAACATTAGTTTTAATATACCTTCTCCGTTTCGTCTAAATATATGTATTTTAAAATCAAATGCTGTTCGTTAGGTCTCCCTAAAACTCGAGAATAGCTGGACTGATTTGGCTTATTTTGGATTTTGATTACTCGTAGATTAACCAAAGGTGAGTAAATAAGAAAAAATATAGCCTTCCTTTAGAAACTATTCCTACCTATTAAACAATTGATGTTCTCCCTATCGTTTAGAAATCAGTCAAATTTAAAATTCGTTCGTAAATCAAATGAAATTTAACAGTAAAGTTTTTATAATTGTTTTGGTTTCGAATGTCAAATGTTTAATGTTCGTCCCGTGACTACGTTCAGAAATCAGAATAAATAAAAGCAATACTTTTGTATTTGACATTGACAACTGATCGCAAGTATAATATTTTGCGGATCTGGCGTAAATGTGGCGATTATGAATTCTTCTTGTTCCAGTTAAGTTTTGGCCACATTGTTTACTAAAGTTGAAAGTTTCTGCAATTATCATTCGGTTTTTTTATTTATTGATTCTAAGGCGGTTTGAAATTGCCCAAATTATTTAGTTTGGCAAACTACGTACCGCCCCATAAATAGGTCAAAATTTCCTATATTAGAAATCGAATCAACGAACTCACCTAGCTAAACTAATACACCAGCAATAAGCGAGGCTGTAAAAAATCAAACCGATAAGGCTTGGTAATTAACACCGCAAACCACAATCTGCGAAAAAAATCTTGATTTTCTCGACTCCATATAATTCACCATAAGTGTTTATTAATTTCGCGCTTGATATAAGAAAGTGAATTACCTTAACGAAGCATAAAATTTAAAGTTATATGTAAAAATAAAATATTGAATGATTTTTATAAGTGTATTGCAGGAGAGTAAGGAATGTAAGCTTTGGAAAAGATGAATCGATATAATATAAAAAAATGAAGCCGTCGAAAGAAACCAACTGATTTGGAATAACAAGGTAAATATATAAATATATTGGTACAGGAAATTTTCTATAAATATTAAAGGCAGACATTTTTTTGTGTAGGACAAAACAATCATATTAAATTCATGTTTGCAAACAAATTTGTAGGCAGTTCAAATAAAAGTATACTAGTTCCAAGCCGACAAAGTCACGGATTCTAGCCCGTTACCGTTTATCTTGAGACAAATGTATCATTTAACATACACTTCTGACGGTCTCAATGATGTAATTGTCCCAGTGCTTCTCAAGCAGAGGTCCTGGGTTCAATCCCTGGTAGGACAAATCTAGAAAATTTTCAAATTTATCTGAGGTTGGGCTGGTTTCTATCGTACCAGCAAAGATCTACCATTAGGGATGTTTATGTAAAAAAATATATATATTTTTTTTCGATATAATATATCGTAGTGTTATATCGATACTGTGCGACATATCGAACAAATATATAGATATTTTAAAAATGTCTTAAGTAATTACTTGTTTTTAACTAGTCCATAATATTAAATAGGGATCAGAATAATTTTGACTTAAAGCATTTAAGAGAAAAGAAACAAATCAAGTTTATTTATACGAGAAAGAATCCAAGCCCATACCACCCAACAGCCACGTTTAGTATCTGCGCGTAAAGAATAGCAGCTTTTTCATTTTTAACATCTCTAAACCTTGTAAAACAAACTTTTACTTATCCTTTTGGCTTGCAATCTGCTGCTCTGCTGTATAAGAACCTTTGCGGCTTTTGAGAATAGTCGTGCAGATGGAACTAGCCACCATATTTAAGCAGTTAAATGCCACATTGTAGATTTAAAGGAATAAATAGACGTTAAGAAAAAAATTGGAATGTGACACGATATTTAGTATATCGGATGAAATATATCGATATTACATTCGATAATAGATGAAGAGATAATATCGGATTGAAGCGATTAATCGCGTACATGTATCGATAATTTTTGAAATATCGATTAGTATCGCCCAATAGTACCTTTTTTTTTTTTTC
>JACTOM010000040.1:1258660-1423602 GCA_015832385.1 Elymnias hypermnestra | reverse complement strand
AAACCATCTAAGCATACCTTTTTCAATTTTAGTCACTACGTCTTCTTTTATACCACAACGTTCTCTTATCACACTATTTCTCACTCTGTCACTCAGTTTTAATCCACTCATGCTTCTCAACGCTCTCATCTCTACCGCATTTATTTTACTTTTGTGATTCTTCTGCCATACCCAACTTTCACTACCATACATAAGTGTTGGCACCAACACTCCAGCATGCACAGCCAGTCTAGCCCTTTGAGACACCATATGGCTATTCATAAAGGCGTGCAGAGCACCATTTACGATATTCCCTGCATTCACTCTTCTTTCTATATCACTTTCACATGTACCATCTTTTGTAAATTTAGTTCCCAAGTATACAAATTTTTTCACCTCTTCCACTTGTTCCTCATCTATAAAAATATTGGCAGTCATCAACCCGTAACAGTACCCGTTAAAATAGTCAA
Source organism: Elymnias hypermnestra (assembly GCA_015832385.1). Lineage (NCBI taxonomy): Eukaryota > Metazoa > Arthropoda > Insecta > Lepidoptera > Nymphalidae > Elymnias > Elymnias hypermnestra. Next base: position 1,423,153 of record JACTOM010000040.1, on the reverse strand, counting down.
TATATTGATAAACCACAAAAATTTAAATTTAAAACAATTAGATACATAAGTTGTTTTTGCCTCAGATGTTTCTATTATCGTTTTTACACAACATCGTACCGGAACATAAATATCTTTGCTCCCACCAGTCCAGACTCGGACAAACTAGAAAATGTCATATCCTAAATTTGCCCTACCTAAAATTTTAAGTATTTAATAGCTTAATTTTAAATATATATAAAATGGTGTATTAATTTGTTTTATCTATTTATCATTTAGCTGATAGCCACGCCCCGAAAATGGTTTAAATACTTCATTAATTAATGACATTTCTACTACATTAATAATAATTAAAGTATAATAAAACATAACACAACGTTCAAAACAAATATAAAACCACGGGTGGTCCTAGATTGAATTAAACCGTGTTAAATTACTTCGCATCGTGTCAATTAAATGAATGGCCATCCATGTTGCTGATTTGTTTCACGAGTCATGACTTTGTTTAACTTTTGTTTAAAGTATCGTCAACACTTATTATTTAACGAGCCATAATGTATATTAATCCTCTCAGCAGTAAAAGTATGTAAAGTTTAAATTGTTTTAATTTTCTCCTTATAAAGAAAGCTACATATCATTTTAACCGCGACAAAATTGGCCCAGCTGTTTCTACAGACATGATTATAACAATTCTGCAGCTTCTACGTATAAAGAGTCAAGTATAAAGTCGAAATTTTGAAAAACAGTGTTTGAAATATAAATTATTTGTAACTGACATATAAAACATATAAAACAAATAATATATGAAAAACATATCATCAACTGCTACGTCTACATAGAAAGACGTATTTAAAAGTCTTATATGAGTATTTAATAGATGAATATATTGTCTTTTTGCAAATATAAACAGGGAATTAACGTTTCAAAAATCTGTTTTACAAAAATGCCTTTAAAAAAATCTCTACAAATATGCCTTTAAAAAAATGTTTTTAAACTTGAGTCAATAAATAAAAGTGGTTTATTAACGATTTCAATTTGAAAACAGAGATAAAGGGAGAGCGGGATAGAGGAGTGGGGGCAGAAATAATAATAGGAATTGAATTAAAACATTACCTAAAATTGAATTAATTCTGAACTTGTTTTAGTCTTTATTCGGCCCGATTCTCTATGAACTATAATAACAAACTTATTCATTGAAAATATAGTGATATATGTATTCCCATAATAAAAAACCATTTAAAACTGTCTTCATAAATAAAAAAAACAATAGTTGAGCGATAAATATTAGCCGACATGAGTATTGTAGTCATCGCTATATTGTTTCGTAGAGTCTTGACGAAATAAGCTTGTAATATTTATTGCGCATTAATTTAAGCCGGGATTAAATTTTAAGGGGTATTAAGTGTAATATTTCATATAAACATAAATAAAGCCTTAGGCGTTTATAATAATAACAAAATGATTATATTGTAATAATCTATATCTAGCCTAATAATCTAAAGCTTTGCTTGAACGCGGTAATTTCAAAGACTACTGGTCCGATTTGAAAAATTCTTTCAGTGTTAGATAGTCCATTTATCGAGAAAGACTATAGACTACGTATCATCACGTCAAAACCAATAGGCATAGTACAATGAAGAATATTTCAAAATCTTATGTTTCTTTTGAGACCTTTCGCTGCGTGCGCTATGTAAACGATAAAAATTTCGCAAATATAATGTATTACTAAATTATTTTCCTTTAAAAGATCTAAAATAAAGTCTAGGACAGCACATATCTATCTTTTAAGGTTGGCCCACTATAACCTTATTTAGGTTAACCAAATTTGTTCTAAAATTCTGTTCTTATACAAATGCTATTAATCTTTAAAATATTATAAAATTGAACTGTATATTTGTAATGTTAAAATAACATTTACGTTATGAAATGAGACGTTTATATAGTTAATATGTATTACATAGTTATTACCGGTGGAGTCACGTTTACGTAAAACAGTGGGATAAAAGCGATCTGTACTAAGTCGTGTTTGTTACACCATTTATAACTTAAAATTCAATATTATCGGATATGTTGTTCGGAACAGACAGATTATATTCTTCGATAATGTTCAGTGATAATGTTATATTGCTTATTTTTTTATGAAGGAACGAAGGAAGCGAAGAAATTCTTTATGGGATCGGAAAATTCTAGGCATTTCATTGATTTCTTAAACCACTAAGGCCAATTCATCTGGGGTGTCTAGAGCTGAATATGTCAGCTAATATCTGACGCTCATCATTTGGATGAAAAGGGTTATGCTGGGTTATAGTGAGTATTCTGGAGTACCAGTGAGTCCCACGCTCCTGAATGGAGTAATAATTAATCTGGTATGCGGTAAAGAATTTCCCAGGGCCAAAAAATAAAGGCAAACATAATATCAGATCGCTCCATAAAATTTCTTGCTCTAGTTAAACTAGTCGCAAGTAAAATTCCGATTACAATAGTAATTATCTCGCAAACTTGTTCTACTTGAAACGTAAAATGCCTCGACAATTGTACGTTTGTTATTTAACTACCATTTAATGTGACAATGTAAACATTGGGAGTCAATACTCGACGTGCGTTAGGAATGCACTTGAAATATCTGTATGACTATACACTATTCCAGATGAACTTATTATTATTTGCTGGCTTTGCCTGATTTCTTCTGATATTCAATATACACTTGGAAATATCCTTTCCAATTTATACTTTAAGTAATTAATAGTTAGATTAGAGTAGATAAATAGTTATTAAATTATTAAAATCGGACATTCCATTCAAAAGATATAACGAATTTTAAAATGTTAATTTAAGAAAATAAGTAGCCAGATGTCTTAGACTTTCCACTGCCACGAGATCGGTATCTACGTGGATAAAACCGCGGGGCATTGCTAGTATAATATAATATAAACCAAACACTAATATCCAACGATCACAAAAACTAAACTTTGTGTATATCTAATCTAGATAATGGCTTTTGATAAGTAGGAGTCATTATTTTATTTGTTTAATAATGTATATTGAGAACAAAAATAACATAAAACACATTATTTTTAAATAACTAAATTATCATTTTGTTAATAACTCTTTTCTAATCTTAAACAAATTCGAAATTACTTAATATTTCTTAAAATATTAAGCTATTATTTATTGTTATCATTGTATTTGAAGTGGTCAAAAATAAATTTTAATGATTCAGTATTTTTTAATAATAGAGCATTAAAACAAATCAAAAAGGAACTAGCCGTAGTCATGAAGTTTAACGTTTCGTACCCGGCAACGGGTTGTCAGAAGTTATTCGAGGTTTTGGATGAACATAAGCACCGTATCTTTTATGAAAAACGTATGGGCGCAGAGGTCGAAACCGACCAGCTCGGAGATGAATGGAAAGGTTATATCCTGCGTGTTGTTGGCGGTAACGACAAGCAAGGATTTCCCATGAAACAGGGAGTCCTCACTGACAGTCGTGTTCGTTTGTCTAAGGGGGATTAATGCTATAGACGCCGCCGTGATGGTGAGAGGAAAAGAAAATCAGTAAGGCGCCGTATTGTTGATGCTAATCTGTCTGCCCTTGTCATTGTACCCAAAGAAGCCAGGACTTACTTCCTGGACTTACTGATGGAAATGTGCCATGCTGTCTAGGTCCCAAGCGTGCCTCCAAGATCCGTAAACTGTTCAATCTGAGCAAACAAGATGATGTTCGCCGCTATATTGTCAAACGCCTTCTTCATGTCAGGAAGGCAAAGAGAATGACAAACCCAGATGTAAGCACCTAAAATCCAGAGGTTAGTTACACCTGTAATCCTCCAGCACAGACGTCACAGGCTAGCACTGAAGAAAAAGCGTCTGGCTAAGCGCAAGGCTTCCGAAGCTGAATACGCCAAACTGTTTGCGCAGAAAAAGAAGGAATCTCAGGTAAGACGAGAAAAAAATCAAACGCAGGCGTTCTGCTTCTATCCGCGATTCCAAGAGCTCTAACCAGAGCGCGCCGCAGAAGTGATACTTTAACCAATATATTTTTTTAAATGTAATCGGTTTTCTCAGAAAAAAGCGAATCATGCGAACGTAATGAGAACTTTGTATTTACATATTTGACATTTACGTCTAATGTGCAATTTCGGTTATTTTATAAAATTTTCCTTGTCTACAAAATATGATAATTATGCCGTTTATAAAAATAGCCTCTTCGCCTTACCCGGTATGTGATATTGCGGATATGTGACCTTTCACAGAACGTAGGTTTCATTCCTGTATTCAATTTCATAAGTTACTGCATAAAGGTCAGCGGAAATGACTTACATTTATGAGATGGCAGGTGGACGGTACTTCATAGGGGTTTCATTGCGAAGTAAATACATTAGTAGATAAGAAGATATAACATATAAATAAAATCTATAACCACTTTTACGACCCGAGGGTGACATGTGCGTCGCAACGATATAAAATATTTGATTGCCTCTAAGTCTGATTGAAGACAATTTGTTCCTATCGATTATTAATCAACATTTATCAAAGCCACCACGGAATCCTATTTACCACAGACATCAATATTGCCAACGTTTTCGTGAAAATTAATTCACATTTTCTGTATTAGTTGTTATCTTTTAACTGCGAGTGCAAATTACTAAAGTAATTAAAGCGAATGAAAAATAGCTCGCAGTCTTTTTTAACGCAGATATGACTTTAACGAAGAAGTCATTTTAATATTGTAATAAAAAAATCAAATAATTTCTCATGTAAACTATAGAAATAAGTAATAAAATAGACTTTTAATAGCGTATGTAGAGTATTATATTGGATTGAAGATAAATTTAGCATATCTTTACTTGATATTTAGATTTAGACTTTAAAAAAAGGAGGAGGTTATCAATTAGTCTGTATATTTTTTTATGTTTGTTACCTTATAACTTTTGACTGGGTGAATTAATCTTGATGATTTTTTTATAAGAAAGGTAGCTGTTCCGGCAAGGTCCCTTTTTTTTGGTTCAGTACTGATGAAGGCATCCATGAGAAAATCACATAAGTCTTAAGTTTGCGTTAAGTTTGTGCGCGATGAATAGACGAATAACTTTAATGTCAGGCCAACTTATTTCGATGATGATAGTTTGGTTAGGTTTTGCTCATGGGATCCATGACAAAGTAACGGAGCAATTCTTAGGAGCAAATTAACGATAATCGGCCGAATCTTTTTTAGCGTATCCAAATATTTGAGTCACTTACCGTAACGTCGGTATGGTCAAATGATTGTCGAAGTTAAATATGATGATCAACTCTTCAACGGCTTACGGTAAGGGTACGAATTGTGGCAGAATAACGGACTGTCTGTAATCAATGCATTGCGCTTACGTTTTTTGCTGAGGTGGGGGGGGGGGGGGATTCTTTTGCGTATTAGTGATGAGCTCGGGGTGGCTAGGTAGCCAACCTGCATCAGGTTGCGGGTTCGATCCCGGGTGTGGCGGAAGCAATGTAATTTTCACTTTGTAAAGTTGTTTCATTAAAACGGTACTGTCTCGTATGAGCAACACGTTTTTTCGGTGTACCCATATTCAGATAATGTTGTAAGGGTACTTCAGATTCAATAAAAATAAAAAAATCAAAAAAAGAACCGCCTTCTAAACAAATTAATATGCAAAGTAAACAAATAATGGTGCATTAGTTTTAAAGTTCTAAGTAAAATGAAATTAAAAATATTCGACTTTTTCAAAGTCTATCAAAATATTACGATAATTTAATGTAGTTACAATATTATTATTTTTGGATTCGATCTCGGTGTAAATTTTTATAATATATAACAACAACTGGGTCATTCTTTGCGGTGTGATTGTGATAATAACTTTTATTGTTCTTTATAATATAAGCTGTAAGTTAAAAATAAGCTGGCAAAATCGCAGATAATCGTTTCGGAAATTTGCGGAAGCAAACAGAGTCAGATAAACATTGATCTTTTACATAAGTAAGCGTATTTATACGTATTGAATAAACGAAAGTAATTAAAAAAATAATGACACAATGTAACGACATTTGCGTTTTACTAAAGTCAAGTTAACCTAAAAGTATCCTCAATCAAAATTTTATTTTTACTAAAAATACTGTTTAAAGAGAAAACAATTTTTCATGCGATAATGTTAAGTTATTCGTGAATATACGGTTTGGTATAATTTTATCTTTCTACTTATCACATTCTCGAGCTCAGGCATAGTTAATTTCAGCAGCGCTCTTTATGCGGTAATTCTGCGTCCAGCGTTTTAAATCCCTTGTTATTTTCCAATTACCTCACAATTGCTTTCCTTCCCTTCTTAATTAAAATGATGAAAAATTAAGAAGTTTTATAAGATTTTATAAAGAAATAGGTAATTTAAAATAATCTTGCTTTTATAAGCCATTATACTCATCTTACATTACTGTATGCGAGTACTCTTTTAGCTTGTAAAGTTTCTAGTCTAGTTTTGTCAGAGTCTTCGGCCGTGGTTTTTGGTCTAAATTACTCCTAACAAAAACGTGGTCATAAACAATGAGTCTCAGAAAAAACTTAAGAATCACAAAGCGATGAAACGAGCTTTGTCTGGAATTTCTTTACACTATCACATCTTATATGAGGTAATATTTAGAAGAGCTAAGGTGACCAATATGGTCCAATAAATTTTAAAACGAATGAGCCACATGTTAAAAAAACCATTAGATCTTAAGGTCTGATGGCGTTGAAAAGGCAGCCGCGCCGGAAGACTTAGGTCCTGATACTAAAATTATTACGTGCAGCACGTCACTTACAACAGTGGAATAGAAGCAATTCAATTCAGGTAATGTGCAAGTAATTTTGTAAGATCTACCTTTCTGTAGTCTCTGACATTATTAAACTATTTTTGTTGTCGCTGGGAAATGCATTGCACCCCGACTAATAGGGTCGGAAGTGTGGGACTCCGCGAGGGTACGAACTCGCAATACTAACTAAAATCCAGCGGGACCGCCATCAACCATGAGTGGGGAGCCAGACGTTCGTTGCGGCATTCCTCTCTGGCTCCTCAGTTATAGCTCACTGATATTTTATAGGGGAAGAGCATGAACTTCCACCTCCTGTTTCCTGCACCCCTTCGTCAGGGCTGGTGTGTTTCAGCGGCATTCACCCTCTCCCTTTTCCGTGCCTCCTTAAGAGAGATGACAGTCTCGCAGAGGAGGCAACCCCTCTCCAGGCCCGCTCACTGGTAAGTATTGCTCCTATAATACTTGCCAGTGAGAGGTCTGTGCCGATCAGCGACATCATAATGAGTCGCTGAAGACCCCAGGCGGGACTTTCTACCACAGGGTGGTGGGCTGTGGCTGACGAGGCACTAAACTCGTGATATCTGGCAGACGGTTCACAGCCAACGGTTTGATACAAGTATTTGCCGAAGCAACCATTACTGGTAAGCACCTGTACCAACCTGTAGGAGAGCGATTCGTGCTCTCTGCTCAGCCATTTGTCCAGATGAGGGCAGATCGTCCCTAATACGGCCCCGCTCGCTACTGGGGATCCGAGATTCTCCTTCCATCTTTGGGTCAAGGCTCTGTTAGCTAGAACCCTGACCCTCCTTATCTTGTCAGCGTCTGGTGATTCCCCTCTGGTTCTCGTGACTGCTCCTGTCAACACTATTAAACTATTGACGATAGAGACATTCAAATGCTAATAACGAACTTATAAAAACTATGCTTGTTTACTTATAAAAACGCGTTTAGTAAAAAATCTGTTAATAATAATTATTCGATACAGATCTAGAATTGAAACAATAGTTCTTGTATTTAATGTGAATTTAAGGGTTAATAGTTAACGTAACTCATTACGCTTTATAATGAATACGAATTGATTTCATTCTAGGCATTCCTTGTGATTTGATCTTAGCTTTTCTCGTACATTTAAGATCGTTAGATAACGCAACCGTACAGCAATTTATTTAAATCATTGGCTCTTTCAAGTTTTGACCCAGGAGGGTCATTTCTTCACCTCAAGATTAATAGGAGCGATTAAAAGGAGGTTGATTTCAAATTTATTTAGGTTGGAGATGTATGTACTATTAGAAAAGGTATATTATCATGTTGAAGATTATTTAAGCAACTGAAATGTTTAGACTTGATTCCAGTTTCACACGAAGGCTAAACAAATTGTAACCTACAAAAACTATCTTTTAAGGAGTAACTGATGAGTTTTAGCCGGTTTCTTCTCAGTGGAGTCAACTTTCCGAAACAGTATTAAATTTGTTACTAACCAGCAGACTAACAACGATTCAATAGTGCTATTTGAGACTACTTGAAAAAAGAAAATTTTGATTTGATTTGATTTATAAAGTTTGTAACTATATAAAAGCAATATGAAAAAAGAAATTAAACTCAATTTTTCTCCACTTCAGATGGGAGTTCTCAATTTCTGTTCTAATTTTCGCGAAATAAAATTAATTTAATATTATATTCACATCAACGCTATATTTGATATGATGAGGGATCAATAAGTAAATTATTAACGATTGACAATTTTAACGGGATATTGTATAGGGGGAGAATAAGAAGTAATAGTAGGAAGTGAGTAAGGCTCGAATCACAATATGAGGCCGTTCACTATTCGTTTTCATGGTATCTCAGTCCGTTGCCAGTCCGGCTTAAAATATGCTTAGATAAGAAAGAATCAGAATATTCTCCCTATTGCTCCAGATCCGATTTGATTTTGCGCCGGTAACGGTTGGTCGAAAAGAATATTTGACTGGAGCGGAATCGGATCTGTCATGACTTGTGCCAGTCTTGCCCCAGTCGTGGAGTTAAAGAATCGTTACAATTTTCTTCTAGTCATATGTTAAAAAATAGATAGTTGGCTGACAACACTGATAGCACTGAATTATTATGTTAGTTATTGAGTAATATTGCGGCAACACGTAAAAATAACTGCCCACCATAGTCTAGTGGTTAGCATGATCGACTACAGACATCAGGTCCCGGTTTCGAGTCCCAGGTCGGGCTAATACAAAAATAAATATTGAGTTTTCTATTAAAGATTTTCTCAATATTTTCCCGAAGTTGGGAAGTTAGAGGTGTGATCCACCCCTTGCCTCGGAGAGCACGTTAAGCCGTCGGTCCTGCGCCTGATCTCTCTCCAATCGTGTCGGATTCCCGTCACATTGGACTATGAGAGTGAAGGAATAGAGAGTGCACTTGTGTACTATGCCTGCCAATCCGCAGTGGAGCAGCGTGGTGGGTCTATGCTCTAAAAACCCTCGCTCCTCGAAGTGCGGAGGCCTGCGCCCCGCAGTGGGACGTTAATGGGCTGCTACTTACTTACTTTACTTAACAATACAAAAAAAAACATTGTGCAATGTTACGAAATGCAATACGCGGTAACTTTAACGAGCGGAATAATTGTGTGAATATAGTCTTCCAAGCTGCTTCGTGGTGTAGTTGTTTTATACAGAAATGATGCAAAATTGTATAAATTCAAATAGTGGAGTAAATATTAATTGTAGTTATTTAAATAGAGAGAATAAAAGTTGTTAGTTAATGTGAGTTGATATTTTTTTAATTCATAGCTATACGCTTAATTCATAAAACTTGAAATTAATAATGGTTGGTACTTTATAAATGTAATTTATAACATTATGAAAAACAAAAAATTAAAAGCATGTGCGTACAATATACACATGTCAGAAGTGAAACTTCTTTGGCAAACTAATTAGATCAATATTAGAAATTATAAGTTTAATTTTGTTTTTCAGTTTAAAATTTAGCGAAATGAATTTATTAAATATTTTTATTTTATAATTTATGAAAACAGTATATTAAATTAATAAATGAGTATTTTATAATTAAAATGCCACATGTTATCTGTAAATGTTAAAATTACCTAACCTTCAAACGAATTATCTACTACTACTAACCTAATCACGCGTTTCATCTGTAAAAATTTTACCCTCATGCGATAAAAATAAAGAAGTTTCACTTCAATAATCATTTCTATAAACGTTTTTCCGAGAAAAACGTGTATACGGTTAAATTCGCGAACATCTCAAAAGAATAGCTGACTGTTTTATGTATTCAATAAATATTTTATATATATAGTGAATAAATATAAATTAGTATTTATTATTTCAGGTAATCAGACCAGCCTGATTGTGGAGCTAGTAATGTAGACAGAGCTTGATTTGATTAAACCAAGACCGGAGCGAGATCGGACCATAAAGGCATCTTAGTGTGGATTGAGCCTAAATAAGAGCGATTGGCAGCAGACGTTAATTAAAATATCTTAGAAATATCAATCTCAGTTATACATAAATATCAATCAATTTAATGCTCTGGGAACTTGTCATTGCATTGGTAGTAAAATAGCGTGAAATTTATTTAAGTAATTGGTAATTAAATTAAAGGGCCGACAGGCACGCAAGCGGGCTACATTAAAAGTCGTTCTGATTTTATCACTAAATTCTTATCAACTCATATTATACTAATGAATGTCATGATACCACGTTTTAACTTTTAGACTTTTTTTACGTGTGCGATGTCCCACTTCGATTTGCAGTTACGTATCATCATTTTACTCAGTAAAAATATTTTCAAACATATTTTGTATATTACTTGTTAAGAAATGTCTAATGGTATATTTAAGAAACACATTAAACAACTTTATGCACTTCATTTTAGTTCAAAAAAAAATATAATATAATGAAATTCGGAAGATATATATAGACGCCTGAGACAGGAGCTTACCTAGTTTAGGGGTCTTTTTTGGGCTGGGAAATGCCTTTATGCACCCCGATACCCGATACCCAGGGGATCGGTAGACGCCATCTACGCTGGCACTCCAGAAAATACTTCTGAGAAACTTAAGAAGGAGGAAGGAGAAGCGAAAATTTACGCCTCCAGGAACGTCTACAGCGTTCTCCTTGTGCCTCCTTCAGCGAAATAACACTTTCACAGAAAGAGACTACTACCCTCCACTCCCTATCACCGGTGAACATTGCACCAACTGTGACTGTGAAAGTTTATTATAAAATGAAGTTATTGTTAATAATGTGGTAATAAACCAAAGCAAGGCATATTTATATTAATAAAACGTTGGAAACTATATTTATACTAGCTGTCTAATGCATCCTCGTCTGCGAACACTAAAATGAAATACTTAAAAATTCACCATCTACAATATGGTACCGATTATATAGCACGATATATATATGATAAGTTAGTTATAAGTAGAACTAATACTTTGTGACCTTTAGATAAAAAAGTACAATATATATTTTTTCTTGTACATTAAAATGAAAACTATCCCATGTCATATGTATATTGTAGTGGTTTCAAAGTTCGTGGTGGTCGAATGGCTGTTTACAAACTAGCGAGATAAACAAACTATATGTTGTGGCTAATGAAAGAGATTGAGATGTCCCGCTGTGTAATGCTTTTTATTTCAGACCGTTCAGCGCTTACTGTGATGTGACTTAATGGTAAGTGACGATACAGTCGAAGATTGTAGCACAATAACCTGGCAAGAGGTAATTTACTTCTTGCCAGGACACGGCGTGGTAAAAAGGTAAGCAGCTGACAATCACGGTTCACTGCTGATAATAAGAGAGATACCAGTGGATGCGCTAACACAAATGCACTCTTTATTCCTTCACTCTTATAGTTCGATGTGACGGCAATCCGACATGACCGGACATGTGAGCGTTCTTCTATCTTAGACTGTATCATCACTTACCAAGATCAGATTATATTTATGAGCTAAACTGTTCGCAATTAAAAATTTAAAGTAGTTTAAAGTAGAAATTTGAAGAAATTATAAAATTTGTATTAATTTATTTTGTGTACTTGTCATTAAGCTGACAGCCACGCTCCAGCAACGCTGTAAATACTTTATTAATTTATGACATCTGTACGACATTAAGGTAAGGTAAGTAACAGCCTATAAACGTCTCTCTATCGGGCACAGATCTCCTCGCTCGTAGATTATCTGCAAAGATTTACAGCAAAGATCCACCATGCTACTCCACTGCTGGTTGGAAGGCATAGTACACACAGCAGCCCCCCGAACAAGTCGGATTGCGAAAAGATTTTAGTACCACAGACGACATCTTTACGTTGCGGCAGATTATATAGAAGACCGAAGTGTATAATCGGCCACTTCGCTTAGCGTTCGTGGACTATGAGAAAGCCTTCGATTCGGTGGAAACATGGGCCGTGTTGAGATCTTTACAGAGATGCCGAATTGACTACCGGTACATACACGTGTTGAAGTGCTTGTACGAAAACGCCACCATGTCAGTCCGTATACAGGACCAAAGCACAGCGTCTATCCAACTGCAACGTGGAGTGCGACAGGGAGATGTTATCTCCCCAAAGCCCTTCCCTGCGCCGCTGAAAGACCTTTTTAAGTTTTGGAGTGGAACGGACTAGGCATCAACATCAACGGCGGGTACATCACTCATCTACGGTTTGCCGATGACATAGTCATTATGGCAGAGAGTCTTGAAGTTCTCAATACAATGCTCGATGATCTCACAAGAGTTTCTCAACAGGTGGGTCTGAAAATGAACATGGATAAGACGAAAATTATGTCTAATATCCATGTACCGCCACACCCAGTCATCGTTGAGAACTCAGCTCTCGAAATTGTTGACGAGTACACATACCTTGGACATATAGTCCAGCTAGGTAGGTCCAATTTCGAGAAAGAGGTTAACCGACGAATCCAACTCGGTTGGCGCAGGATAGGCAGACCCCCCACAAGGTGGACCGATGATATAAAGAGGGTCGCTGGTAGCCCCTGGAGCAAGGCGGTGCAAAATCGGGCCTTGTGGAGGTCATTACGTTAGACCTATCTCCAGCAGGGGACGTCCATCGGTTGAAGCGACGACGACGACGATGCACTTATTTTATACAATATACAAGATGAATCTTATCACCTTTGACTATTGCGTTTCTATAAAGTGGGGTCGCTTTGAAGCACTTCTTCTGTATATAATAAAGAAATTCTAATAAAACTGTTCATATTTCTATTTCTCATACGAGCACTTTAATTTGTATTCAGTACCGAGTAAGTCTTTTATAATAAATAATTAAATTAAAAAGATGGCGGCCGCGCCTCGTCTCGGCCGTCGAGCATCAACCTAAATGAAAATGAAAAGTACTAAGACTTGAAAATTCGTTCAAAATAAAATTACGCTTCCACAAAAAATTTCTTTCTTAATAAAAATTGTGTCTAATTTAAAAAAAAGTACGTAAAAAATCGAGTGTACTTTAGACCACACGACTTTAGTAAAACTAAACTTGTTTTTGTAAATATTTTGTAACAAAGGTTAGTATCGAATAAAATGAATAATTCGATAAATATACCAAATCAATAATTAATAAGTAAGGAAACTGTTTCTTTCTCTCTAGACTACCTTATATCTCTCAAGATATATATTTTACGTAAACTTACATATCTCGACTGCCTTATTGGTCTAGGGGTTAGCTTGTTCGACCGCAGACACGAGGTCCTGGGTTCGAGTCCAGGGTCGGGCTAAATAAAAAATGGATATTGAGTTTTCTATTATGGTTTATTCAATATTTGCCCGTAGTTGGGTAGTTGGTGGTGTAATCCTGCCCCGTCCACTGCAGAGCACGTTAAGCAGTCGGTCTTGAGCCAGATCTCTTTTCGGTCGTGTAGGATTCCCGTTACGTTGGACTATAAAAGTGAAGGAATACATAGTACACTTGTGTATTTTGCCTGGCAACCCGCAGTGGAGCAGCGTGGTGGGTCTATGCTCTAAAATCCCTCTCTCCTGAGTAAGGAGAGTTGTGCCGAGCAGTGGCACATTAACGGGCTGCTAGTTATCTTTTACCTTGCCTTATGTATCTCTCTCAGCTACCGTTCGCCTCGCCCGTAATGCTTTCGTCACCAATTCACCATCTTACTCCTCAGGTGAAGCACTAAAGGAGTTTTACATGACTAAAATCTGTTTTAATTCTTTCCATTAATTTTAAAAGTACACGTATATTTATTTGATAATTTTAATGAAGGCTACAATTTACAAAAGTCGTACACAGAAAAGTTTGCATAAAAGCTTATGTCGTTATGTTCATTTTGTGTACTGAGATGTCATGTAAGATCTAGAAAGCGTTTTCTGTTGGAATTTTTAGAATGAGATACAGCTGAACTCCTATATTATCTGGAAAGTTTTCTAGGAGTTTTGAAAATTGGTAATTTTTTCAATCATATTGATATGCTCTTTCTAAATATTACCTTGCTACGTTTTCGCTGAAATGGTTTTTGACAATATCTCCTTACTGACTTATTTTACGATAAAACACGCCCATATAAATTTACAAATCAATTCCTATGCTATCTGACATCTATGTCTTTATTCATTATAAAAAGAGGTAAGTAGCAGCCCATTGACGTCCCACTGCTGGGCACATGCTTTCTCATTTACAGGAGTGAAGATTTTTAGAGCATAGACCCACGACGAGCTTTCAATAGATGGATCAACTTACAACTTTAGTACATAAAAAAGTATCTTATTAACGATTGAAAATTTGATCAAAATATATAAGCAGATTGCTAATTAATAGAAAAACATTGAAGATAAACATTTTTATCTCATCTTAACTTATATCACGGCAATACGCTTAAAACTTTGAACTCTTGGATATCATTGCATGTTTACCTCAGAACGGGTTTTTAACGCAATTATGTACAAGAAATCTCTTAAGCTCTTGAAACACGTAAACGTCAATGACAGCTGGACAAACTTGTTACCACTCCTCAAGTTCGTGACTTGCCATTCTTTGTTCGACAAGATCATTCCTATTAACAATTAATAAACCCGGCTACGATTTGGCTCAAACTGAGCATAGACTTTTTATATACTATTTAAATTTCCCGTATAAAATATTTATCAGCCTGTGAAAAGAGAAGAAGCCACAACAAGTCGGTTAATTTATTTAAGTTACAGCGATTTATATCGCATAAGCAATCTGTCTGATTATGGAAACATGTTTCAATTAGCTCTTAATTGATTTAATTTTTAATGAAGGTCTTAAATTTATTTATCGACATCGCTAGAAAAATCTTATAAGAGTTTATTATAAACAGTGGGCTAAATAAAATCTAGAATTTAAAGAATTATTTCATATCTTATTTTTGGTACAATCACGTTTTTTCTTAATAGGGTCAATATTTTTATCCATGTATATTTTTTTTGTCGCTGCGAAATACATTTACGCACCCCGACTAATGGAGTCGGGAGTGTGGGACTCCGCGAGGGTACACACTCGCAATACCTACTAAAACCTAGCGGGACCGCTATCAACCATGAGTGGGGAGCCAGAGGTTCGTTGAGGCATTACTCTCTGGCCTCTTAGTTGCAGTCGGTTCACAGATATTCTACAGGAGCAGAAGTTGTATAAACTTCCATCTCCTGTTTCCTGCACTCCTTCATCGAAGTTGGACTGTTTCGGCGGCAGTTACCCTCTCCCTTTGCCTCCTTAAGCGAGATGATAGTCTCGCTCACTGGTAAGTATTGCTCCTATAATACTTGCCAGTGATAGGTCTATGCCGATCAGCGACGTCACAATGAGTCGCTGATGTTCCCAGGCGGGACATTCTGCTACCATGTGGTGGGCTGTTAATAAATAGGGGTTGGTTTTAGCGTAAAAATTTACCGTTGTATGTATTTTTTAATTCCACACCATATATAAATAACCAATTTTTTTGGGGTGAACCACCCATAATACTTAGCGGCGTAAAAATAAGTTATAGACCTATTTTCATACCTACTGAATATAGATATAAAATTTCCTCAAAATCGGACAAACCGTTTCGAAGGAGTATAAACACTAAAACTGTAACACAAGATTATTATATTTGATGGTACTGCCATTATAGAAACTTTTACAATTTCCTGTTAATTAAAGGACTATCTTGCAAGCTTTCAAAATTGTTTATTATTTACACTAAATCGAAATCAAGTTCAATTAAAAGGGAATTTATTGGAAATGTTATCAAACAAGTCGTAATAGGGCTTTGTTTAGCAACTCAATTATCTGTAGTTCAGCGATAATTTCATTGTGGAGATCATAATGATATTTGTTAACCGAAATAATGACATTGGTTTTAATTTAAAAATAATGTGTCACAGTATAAAAAAGCAATTTTGCATCAATATTTGATATTTTATTGACAAAATTCTGATATGATGATAAGGGACAATACAATTTATAAGAACTTCACTATAAGAGGTTGTTTTATTATATAAAAGATGTAACATGATGTGACATCTTGGTTTTTATATTAATATTATTAATGTCTTATCATTTGTCTTCAGTTTTACTAACATACTTATAAGTGTAATAAACTGCCTCATTGGTCTAGTGGTAAGCATGTTCGACTACAGACATGAGGTCCTGGGTTCGAGTTCCGGGTCGGGCCAATTCAAAAATGGTTATTGAGTTTTCTATTAAGATTTTCTCAATATTTGCCCGAAGTTGGGAAGTTGGCGGCGTGTTCCAACCCCGTGCCTCGAACAACACGTTAAGCTGTCGGTCTTGCACCTGATCTCTCTCCGGTTGTGTCAGATTACCGTCACATCGGTCAGTGAGAGTGGAGGAATAGAGAGTGCACTTGTGTACTATGCCTGCAAATCCGCAGTGGAGCAGCGTGGTGGGTCTATGCTCTAAAAAAAAAACCCTCTCTCATATGAGTGAGGGGCCTGTGCCCCGCAGTGGGACGTTAATGGGCTGCTACTTTACTTTACTTATAAGTATTGAATGTACCATCTCGAGTATCAGCGAGACGGACGAACAGCAACTCATTTTTATATATAAGATGACTATACTGTCTAAAATTGTAACGAAATAACTCCTATTTCATTTTAATTATTATATAAATATTGGATTACAATTTCATTTGTTTGACAGCATAACTTTATTGGTACATTAATCATGACCGAAGCCTCAAACCAGTCCCGGATTTTTATGAATTTGTAAATAAATAACTCTATATTTTCCTTATCGGAAAACAAATCCAGTAGATTTGCTAGCAAAGCGTATACTCTAGGTACTCTACCATTATATAATACTAACAATTATGACACATCAAGAAACAATGAATATTAAACGAAATAAAAACTTCATCTGTAAATGAATTAATTAAACTCAATGAAACTGATGACATTAAACCTATTTGAGTAGTCTAATTATAAAAATGCCAACTAAATGTCAGTTTTAAAAAGACTTTACATAAAAAGAATTCAGAAAAAGCGCTTATGAAATTCTGACGATCTTTATAATTTGCGACTTAAGTATATTAAAGGAAGCTTATTGAAAATTCTACTTCCAATGCGAACTGAAATTAGTGAAAGTTTCCGTTGTTTTCCTCCAAAGGTATTAAAACGGGATGGAATTAAATATGATCTTCTTTCCGTTTATTAAATTGTTTTACGGTGAGAGGTCTGGTGGTTAGCATGTTCGATACCAGACATGAAGTCCTGCGTTCGAGTCCCAGGTTGTGTGAATTCAAAATCGATATTGAGTTTTCTGTTAACATTTTCTTAATAATTGCCCGGAGTTGGGAAGTTGGCGGTGTGATTCACCCCCGTGCCTCAGAGAACACGTTAACCCATCGGTTCTGAGCCTGATCTCTCTCCGGTTGTGTCAGATTCCATTCACATCGGACTATAATGATGAAAGAACACCAAGGTGAGTCTACGCTTTAAAAAGCCTCTCTCATATGAGTTAGGAGGCCTATGCCCAACAATCGGACGTCAATGGGCTTCTGTTTACTTACTGGCATAAAAACGCACTATAAGCGATATATATTTTAATTGTTTAGATAAAAAAATGTTATAATATAAAACATTTTTTACGGCTTATCAGACAGGCCGTTGGCTTAGCGATTATTCCCAGTCTTCTTACTGAGCTGATTTCGTCTACGTAATACATCTACGGTAATAATACGGTAATCTGAATGCTGCGATGTTTTTATTCGTTATTTATAATATAGCCATGTTACTTTTAATATTCTGTTATGCGCATTTTCTATGCACTTTTGAAATACTATTGTGAAATACTGTTTTCATATTATTTCTAATGTATGACTGATGATGATATTAAAGAAAAATTTTGAATCTAAATTTAAGAACCTAATGTGGAGGCGATCCGTCCCTTCCTGGAGAAATGGTTAGCCAGAGGGCACGGATCGCTCTCTTACAGACTGGTGCAGGTGTTAACCGGACACGGTTGTTTTGGTAAATACCTGCATCAGGTTGTCGGCTGTGAGGAATCGGCCGCCTGCCACGAGTGTCGTGCTGCCACAGACTCGGCGCATCACACAATGGCAGAGTGTTCCGCATGGGGACCTCTGCGACACGTCTTGGTGTCGCTGATTGGAGAGAACGTCTCGTTGGTGAGCATAATTGGCGCAATGCTTG
Organism: Elymnias hypermnestra; assembly: GCA_015832385.1. Taxonomy (NCBI): domain Eukaryota; kingdom Metazoa; phylum Arthropoda; class Insecta; order Lepidoptera; family Nymphalidae; genus Elymnias; species Elymnias hypermnestra. The sequence goes on along the minus strand of JACTOM010000040.1, from coordinate 1,404,737 downwards.
CTAACGAGACGGGCTGGAGGGCAGTCGCTACCTTCTGTGAATCCGTAATATCGCTGGAGGAGGCTTCGGAGAGAGCGAGACAAAATGTCATCGGCGCTCCACCTATCCGACGGAGGTCGCGGAGAAGCAGTTTGCGTAACTATTGATATGAGACGGCTACATCCGGGGTACCAGAATGGATTGTGTACTCGTACCTCTGGTTCTCTACTCAGCGATGTCGAGGCTTCCGCTGGGTTTTAGTGGGTATTCTGATTTTTCAGTGAGTCCCACACTCCCTACCCGGGGTGCGTAAATGCATTTCCCAGCGACAAAAAAAAACCCTAGTTTCATTGTTTCACATTTGACAAAGGAAATACCTTTTTTAAGGTATACGGCGTTTGTATTTAGGTCTTACAGCATTGAGAGATTTCATCTATGTTAAAGACAAAAGGAAGCGCTTATTCAATTTTTGCAGTTTAACTTGCTAAGCCATGAAAACGCAATCGGATTATCAAACTGTATTGCGGTAGGGAAACAAAGTGTTCTGCTTATTTTATTAGCGACATCGCTCTTCACGGTAATTTAGTTTGTACAGAGCGTTTGTTCCCTTGGAATTTTAAGTCAAAATTTACGTTATGGTTTGTTTCGAAATTAGTGCTACTCCTATCGTTTCTTTAATTTCATACTCACTCACAAGATCCAGGGTTCAATCAAATGAAATCAAATTTATTAGGCAGAAGTTTCTGCGGTTTTTCATTTATTGTTTACTTAAATGTACTGTATTGCACAAGCAAGATAAAGTTGTAAGGTAATTGTACATTTAAAAGCTGGTTTGAGTGGTGGTGCCAATACTTATGTATGGTAGTGAAAGTTGGGTATGGCAGAAGAATCACAAAAGTAAAATAAATGCGGTAGAGATGAGAGCGTTGAGAAGCATGAGTGGATTAAAACTGAGTGACAGAGTAAGAAATAGTGTGATAAGAGAACGTTGTGGTATAAAAGAAGACGTAGTGACTAAAATTGAGAAAGGTATGCTTAGATGGTTTGGGCATGTAGAGAGAATGAATGAAAGGAGACTGACAAAAAGGATTTATGAGTCAAGAGTGAATGCGAAAGTTGGAAGGGGAAGACCAAGGCGAACGTTCCTGGACCAAATCCAGGACATTTTAAATAACGGCCAGGTCAAGAGTACTCTAAACCGACGAACTTGTATGAAAGGTTTAATGAGAATGAAAGAAGCGAAGGAGATATGCAAGGATCGTGGCAAGTGGAAGGATGTTGTCTCTGCCTACCCCTATGGGAATGAGGCGTGATGCTATGTATGTATGTAAAAAAAATTTCCCCACTTTCTACGGCGTAAGCGTTCCTCAAATTCTTCCAGGTTTCTCTCTCTGGCGTGGCACATCCAGTCGATCCATTCATTTTATGCAGCTAATTCAAAACATCTCAATATATGGACCGTTTATTTTGAAAGTGGTGTAAGTCCATTTTCTTTTGTTTCGAGAAAATTAAAGGTTAATATTTTTGTTTATTTAAAAATACAGGCCAATCATATGAGGTCTGGCATTGTTTTATAAACATTTAATTTGTATATAAATTATATAAATTTGTTTTTGGCTAATTAGACTACGATAACACATATTTATGTGCTGTAAATGTACTTTCACCACTTTCAAAATTAGAGAAATGTAAAAATCGTTTAATTTCAATTTGGAAAAATCAAATATCGCTTAAAATATACTTCATTTTAATATAATTTTGTTTACAAATACGCACAAAAACACATAAAATTTTATTTAAGACGGCAAAATCATTGTCGTTACAAGATATTGATTACAAGAACTTACTTATTCTCTGCATGTGTTGTGTTTCAAAATATGCATGAAGTACCGGTGGTGTATAGGGTAGTAGCTGCTTCATGTCTTTATATTTTTTATTTGTTTATTATTTTTATGAATATGAGATGTTGTATGAGTTTTTTTTGGGGAAAGGTATCGCCAAAAGTACGGATAGATTTGTTTCAAATTTAATACACAGCTAGAGTATGAATTGGAATAGTACATAGGCTACATTTTATTTAAAAATTCAACTCCTAAATATTATAAAATTAGAAAAATTTTAATAAGATTGCGGATTTTTCTGCAAAAACATTGCGCTGCTGTTGTTTTATTTTTTTTAATTCGCCAAAATACGGGCAAAGATACGGAGTCATATAGCTTTGTCGTATTTATTTTCTTCTCACAGGTTATGCGCTGTAGATTTTCTAATAAATTTCTTTAATTTTTTAATGTCTATCTTTTAACTTACGAGTAGTGGAAACACGGAGGGGAAACAATGCAAATCAACCGCGGGTGAAACCGCAAGACTCAGCTAGTATAAAATAAATGAAAAATAACAAAACACTCAGCGGCATCCATCTGCTATGCCACCTACCTCTGACAATTGGACTTACACCACTTTACACATCGAGGATTTTGCAATTTCATTTACCGACCGATTTTAAGTCGTAGAAAACATGGGATTTTTTTGAGAAATTAAACATGGACTAGTTATATATAAAAAAATTACATTAATTTAAGCATGAATTACGTGATAGCTCATTTTTCTCAAAAATGGGCTTACACCACTTTCAAAATAAACGGTCCATATCATATCTGAACACAATCAAAGCAAAGTGGAAATCACAGTTTCATTTACTATCTCTATCTAACGCTATATTGCGGTACATATTTGAAATAGGACATCCCCGCAAAGGTTAAAGCATCCAAAACCGTAGGCAAACAAATAGAGAGCATTATCTTGTGCCGAAAATAAGTTCTACAGATGACTAGACTAATTCACACCATTCCTTTATGCTGAAAATACAAAATATATATAGATGCACACTTTTGACTTGGTGTAACCGATTAATATTCATATTAAGGCAATTTATTTTGTCACTGTATATAATGCTTTATGTATCAAATACTTTGTCATCATAAATCAAATTGCGGCTTCCGTCACGTATAATAATGAAACAATGAATACCAACTCGACTACATGGCTTCTATTCATCGGCCCTGACTATTAATATATCAAACGAATTATCCAGTAAAATTTATTACTATATTGCAACCGCTAAGTGATTTGCGATTTATATTTATTATACCCCTTTTATTTTACTAGTAGGGCATGGCTAAAATGCCTATCCTCCGGCATTTCAGGTTCCCGGCTATGCTAGAAGTATTACATCGTGCCAAATGTCTAAAGCGTATGCCAAGAGTTTCCGCACGTGCTACTATGCACCCTAGAACTTGGATGCTGCAGTTACTTATATCTACATATCTCCTGTGCTTAGCTGCAACAATAACTAGTAGACCAATAAAGACTTCTTCTCTAAAGGGTCTTTTATTGACAAATCCCCCCCCCCCCCCCGTCTCTTGTGCATTAATCAGCTAGCCCGCGACAAATGTTGATATATTTTGTCAACACATAGAACTATAAAATTATATACTACGAATATATTAATATCAGATGTTTTATTAAAAAGCCTTACACTTTGATATCGAGAGAATATTTAAACTTTTGGTATAAAGCAAAAATGCAAGGAAAATAGAATAAGATATGTTACTATCATAATTACACATAAAGTTAAATACGTGAATATATTATAATTGTCTATATTTTGTCATAGATTACTTATAATGGTGTCTAGGTTGTTGAGTTGCTTGTACGCGTCGTTATTATGTGTCTCTTAATTATCTGAATTTTTGGCCAAACCTCTACTTTAAATACCTATTCAAAGATTTAATGACTTCCCAATCCACTAGTTTATAGTGAATATATTTGTCTTGAAGAACTATTTAATTTGTTTGTTTTCTTCATTTGAAAAAGCCTAACCTAATATGAATAGGTCACTTGTACACTTTCTATATCTCCTGCCTTCGACTTCGCACCATCTTCTCTTTTTTAGATTTCAATAGACTTATCTTATTCATTCTTAAAATTACAGGCATAATATCGGAGACGATAGAATCAAAAGGCAATTTTGATATGCCACATTAATATAATACTTACGTGAATTACGACCATGTCACTTTTTTTGGTACATGTTAGGCCTTGCAAAAAAATATCAAAATTAAAAGTTTTGATATTATTTTACAATTTTACTGCCAGCATTTTGAAAAATCCTCGCAGCAACAACTGTATGCACAATTGTATTTTGTTAGACTGTAGAATTTTCGGCGACAACACTGACAGCTTTAAAATGTTGGGAGTTAATGAGTAATATAGTAGCAACACTTAAAAATACCAAAAATATCACCAGTACATTACCGGTACAGTAATATACCAGTGTAATATTAAGAAATGTTGTGCAATGCGAGGCAATTTTAACAAGCGGAATAAATGTATGAGATAGTCTTTCGAGCTGTGTCTCGTGAAGTAGTTGTTTTAAGAGAAGTAATGCTAAATTTTATAAATTGAAATAGTGAAGTAATGCAATGTTTTTGGTATTTTAAAGCGTTACCACTAAATTACTCAATAACTCCCAATATTTCAGAGCAAACAGTGTTCTATAGACTAACATAAATCATGCCAACAATTTGACGCAAGTGATTATGTTTTGTATAATATATACGACGACATTCAGAAAATAGTTTCCGTTCACTGATTCGAAGAAAGTAACCATAAAATCAAAGAAGAACGGCATGTGCTTACTTGACGGCAGGCCACCAGTGTTGGTATGGGGACGTTGGGGAGGCGTATTTATGACTAACAAATCATTTTACGTGTGCGTGAAAAGAGCTACTAAGGCTCGCATAGGCATAGGCGAGACGCACTAATTATTTATAATAATGTATAATAAGCACCCTTTGACTGCCTCATTGGTTTATTGGTTAACATGTTCGACTACAGACATGAGATCCTGGGTTCGAGTCCCGGGTTAGTCCAATTCAAAATCAATAATGAGTTTTTTATTAAGATTTTCTCAATATTCGCCCGAAGTTGCGAAAAATTTGGCGGCGTGATCCACCCCTGTGCTTCGTAGAACACGTTAAGCGGTCAGTCCTGCGCCCGATCTCTCTCCGGTTGTGTCGTATTGCCGTCACGTTGGACTACACGTGAGAGTGAAGGAATAGAGAGTACACTTGTGTACTATGCCTGCCAATCCGCAATGGAGTCGTGGTGGGTCTATGTTCTAAAAACTCTCTCTCGTATGTGTAAGGAAGCCTGTGCCCAGCTATGGGACGTTATTAGGCCATTACTTACTTACTTTACTTTCTTAAGCACCCTTTTTAAATAACTGCTGAATCAGCTTTGTAATGGAGAAGACATATCAGTCACAGACACCTGGCAGATGTGAAAGATCGTAATTTCTTAAGTAAGACACCGGTTGCATTTACCATAGTAAACAAAATTGTATATAGGTAGGTGCGGCGAGAGATTTCGATGATTGCTGAACTGAGTGCGAAGAGAAGCGACGTGGTGACGTGAGTGGTAGAGCCTAACTGTTGTCAGTCACTGATTGTAATACACAATTTGGGAAACTACACGTAAACTTGTACATTAACAAAAAAACAAAATTCTTTATTCAAGTAGGTTTAAAAAGCACTTTCGAATCGTCATTAGTCTTTACGTTGGTAACAAATCTACCACCGCTTCGAAAAGTTGAATACGCTGAGAAGAATCCAGCACGAAACTCAGGAGTCTTTTCTTTCAAAGATAGTTTGGTATGTTACAACGTATATAGTTTTGCTTCTGTGTGCAGCCGGAATCACATCCAGACATTTTTATAGCTTAAATGCCTTTTGTAAAAGTATATTTTTGTTATATTTCATTAAATAATGTTTTCTTTTTTCTTTTTGTAAATGGGTGAAGAATCAAAAAGCTTTTGAAACATTCTCAGCCCTTCTAACCGTTAACGAGATAACGGTTCCACTGGTTCTCGATATGTTCGCCAATTTATTTTTATAAAAAAGAAAATAGTTTTGTAAAATGTTTATACATCTTCTGATATCGAACCTAACGCTCTTTACTTAAAAGATACAATTAACGTGTGTACGTTGAAATTACTATAATATTGTTAAATTTACGCTATACTGACTGATTCAGAGACAGCAGATTCCTCAGCGGCTTATTCTACGTTCCTGTTTGAACTTCATAAGAGAGGCAGAGAAGAAACAAAATTGGTTATCGTTAAAAGAATTCGCGGACTATTTGAGAACTTTTAATGGGGAACAATTCTTTCACTTGATTACATTTTTTTTCAAAATTGTAACTGTTTACCTAGCACAGATAGCGAAAGTTCTCAGAAGAGAAAAGCCACCGTTTTTGAAACCATTTTCATTGGTAAACTGCACATGTCCAATAACTTAGCATGATGATGTGCTTCCGCGATAAATGGGCTATCTAACATTGACAGAATTAATAAAATCGGACCAGTAGTTTCTGAGATTAATGCATTCTATTAATTTATAATATTAGTTTAGATATCTTAATACTAATTGATGAGTAGACAATACATTCCCGTACCTGGTGCTCTAGAAGCATAAAACTTCACTTAACAGTAAGAAATCTTAGGTGTACACTAAAAAGTAGTTTTCTATAGTGTGTACTAAACCTTAACAACAACTGTCACTGTAAAGCTCCATTCCAGAAAGGGTTTATTGTCCCGAAGGTTAGTTAGGAGTTACGTTGTAAACTGTTTGCAGTTTGTAATTGTATTGAAGAAGTTAGGTACAATATATTGATGGATAAGTTCGCAGTTAGTCATAAACAATGGGTTACTTTAATTATGCAATATAACTATACCTCTAGTTGTTTGCGATGTTAAGTTTCACTCACGGATAAAGTTACTTCTGCTGAGTTTTAATTGCGGTGATCTCTTGTCAACCGAGTTTTATGCTCTCGGTCTGTTAAACCATAACTACATCGTATAGTGTAAAAAAGAATGAATTCATGACGTAGAAAGAAATCTTTGAACCTCTGACCGTTTTTGTACAATTTATCGTAAAATAAAGTTAATTATATTTTTTTTCTTAACTTTCTGTTGTCTGCCACATAGATCTAGTGGTCAGCTTGTTACGCTAGAGACATGAGGTTCTGAGTTTGATTTCCGAGTCAAGCGAATTCAAAAGTCGACATTGAGTTTTCTGTTAAGAAATTTTCAGTATATCCCCGAAATTGGGAAGTTGGTGCTGTATTCCACCCCCATGTCTCGAAGAGAAGGTCAAGCTGTCGGATTGCCGTCACTTTAGATTATGAGAGTGAAGAAATGAGTGTGCACTTGTTGAGAGAGCAGCGTGGTGGGTCTATGCTCCAAAAATTATCTCTCCTATGAGTGAGGAGAACTGTGTCCAGCTCTATGATGTCAATGGGCTGCTACTCGACTTACTTTAAGCTAACAGTATGAATTGAACACATTAAATCGACGTTCTCAATGTCTCATATGAGTAAATGATGAGAAGAACATAAGAGACGTTCTTCTTTAGGTCTTTAAATGCTTAATTCTCATAATAGCGACTGTTAAATACCAGTAATGCCATTTAGCAGTGTGACGAAATACTCAAATAAAATCAAATATATTTTCAGGTAAGTATATATTCAAACATAATATTTATAAAATACTGGAAGTTTAGATAAAATGAAAAAAATATACCTGTGAATTGGCGTCCTTGTTGCCGAAGCAAATATTTATCTGTAATCAAATAAGGTAGGATTTAAAACTCGTAACAGTATGTAAATATAAATAAAGATTACGATTACAACGTCTGTGTGTGATGTCCAAATATATATATAATAAGCTTTTACGAAGTAAATTTACTTATTTTCATTTAACGAAATAGCTTGCTAGTAAATTTTTTTTTTGTATTTATTAAAGATTTATATTATATAGCTAGTGTTATTTTAATGTGAATAGAAAAAAGATTTAAAAGATGGTACATGTGAAAGTGATATTGAAAGTAGAGTGAATGCAGGGAAATGGTAAATGGTGACCTACCACGCTGATCGAATGCGGCTACACAAGTATAGGCGTTAACAAGTGCACTCTCATAGTCCTACGTGACGGGAATCGGACACGACTGGAGAAAGATCAGGCGCAGGACCGACGGCTTAACGTGCTCTCCCAGGCACGAGGGTGGAGCACACCGCCAGCTTTCCAATGTCGGACAAATACTGATAATTTATTAACAAAAAACTCAATCTCAGTTAGATTTTTAAATTTGCGAAATCAATTTTTCCGATGGCGTCATTAATATTTTGACCTTTTCAAAAGAATTTCACGTCACTTAACCTCAATAATGGTGGCAAAGGCTTGACAGGTAACAGGTCGACTCGAGGGTCCACTTGTTTCAGTGCCCTTTGATTTGCAGATTTCTTCATAAATCGAGTGCTTTAACCGTGAATAATTTGAGAAGTATGTATATGAGTATAACAAAGCTTAAAGATTGAGCCCACATATTGTTGAGTTCTATTTTAAGTCATTCATGTTTCATACTTTCAAAAGAATAGGCTCAGCAAACTTGGAATAGACAAAAGTAATACAAATAAAAGTTTGTGTAATAAATTACATAACATCGTGGCGTGAATGTTCGTCACGCATTAACAATACACGCTAAAACGTTTTTTCCATAGAATAAGGAGTAATGCTTCAATAACACTTTAATATTTTTATAATAAACCAGCACATTATACGTATAAACATATATAGTAACATTGAGTCAATTCTTTCTCCTTCTAGCACGATATTCTTAAACTCCTTGGATTGAAAGAATCCTTTAAAACTTTTAATGCAGCATTATTTCAATAAAATATTTTTAGACTAAACCTCTATATATAAAGCTATGATAGCCAAATAGTAAAGTACGTGAATTCTTGTCCAGAGAGTCAAGTAGACTCCTGTGCAGGCACTACTAAGTTTTTGTTAAACTTATTTAAACGTATTTACGGTGCAGGAAAACATAAGGCGAAAACCTGTATATTTCTGGGGTCATTCTGCCATATGTGTAATCTGCCAATGAGTGAAGAGTCCTATGCCCAGCCATGAGATGTTGAGATCGTTATTCGATGATTACAATGGCGAACGACCTCGTTTGTGTAATAGTAAAGTACTTGCTTCGTAACCAGAAGTCCTGGATTAGTATCCCAGAAATTGCATATTCAAATTTTAGTCTAGTCTATTGGAGGCTCTGGCGGTGGCTAGACTTAAGAGGTAAATGGTTAAAAGATTACAGTCAAACGCTGTAATATAACACCAGCAAAAATAGGCTTCTCTTATATGTACATGAAGCGTAGGTAAGTAGCAGCCCATTAACGTCGCCCTGCTGAGCACAGGCCTCCTCACTCATATGAGTATAGCATGGTACACAAGTGCACTTTCTATTCCTTCACTCTTATAGTCCAATGTGACGGTAATCCGACACAACCGGAGAGAAATCGGGCGCAGGACCGACGGCTTAACGTGCTCTCCGAGGCACGGGAGTGGATCACACCGCCAACTTCCTAATTCGGGCAAATATTGAGAAAATCTTAATAGAAAACACCAATATCTATTTTTGAACTGGCCCGACCCGGGACCATGCTAACCACTAGACCAATGAGGCAGTCAGTACGAAGCGTATTAACCTGCAATTATCATTCAAAGAGGATCCAATTTGAATTATCATTTTATAATAGCTTAAATTACATACTAAACCACAACGTGTACGTGTATTCTAATTGTCGAGTGGTTTACCAATGATTTGGCATTGTACGCTGAATATTTAAGTACGTCCTACTGATTTAAAAGCAATTGATTTTGACGTCTTAATCCCTTGGAACGATTTATTATGATTAATGATGTTTCCATATAACAACATAAATATGAGCAATACAAATGTTTTTATTTAACTGATCAAACATAAATGACGTCTTCACAAAAATTATCTGATATTTTCGTAATAATATTTATACACAGTTCAGACAGCATTTTCACATCCATCTGTGATATCTTATTAATCAAATATTTATAGGTACTAGTGGTCGCTAAGGTCAAACCTATAAGATTGAAAAATATAAAGATTCTACTGTCAAAGAATAAAAACAAAAAATATAGTAACATCACTAAAACGACTACTCAAAGACTATAATCATAAAAATTTGCAATAATCTATTTATATGAAAATTTCCCTATTGCACGATAACTCTTTTATTGTTTTGTTTGTTATATTCAACAGAAGCTTCGTATAAAAGAAAATTAAAAGTGCATGCGTCCAAAGTACACATGTCAGAAGTGAAACATCTTCAGCAAACGAATTTTTAAGTCTTGTTTATATTTATACAAATCTAAGACTTTAGATTTCCGAGACTTAGAATGGGGAAAAAAGTAAGAAATGTTAGGAATTTAATGAATTTAATTGTCATTAAAATATTAATAGTGTCGAAAAATAATATAAATAATTTATTGAAATCTCAAATGACGAATTGTAAATTAAAAAGTGTAGTATTATCAATATTAGAAAATATTAATTAAATTTTGTTTTTCAATTTATAAAAGGGAATTTATGAAACATTTTTATTTTTATGAAAAATAGTGTATTAAATTATTAAATGACAAGTGGCAAATTAAAATGACACATGTTATTTGTAAATCATAAAACTACCTAACATTTAAACGTTGCACATTTTCGTGACGCTAATCACTCGTTTCAAGCGCCTAAAGAAGTTTCACTTTAAAAAAATAACAAAGTTACGCAAAGCAAAGGCAAGTAGGTAAGTAGCAGCCCATTAACGTCCAAATGCTGAGCACAGGCCTTCTCATTCCGAGGAGCTAGGGTTTTTAGAGCATTAGCCATCTTTAAAACATGCCTCAAAGAGTTCTATTTTACTTAAAACTGCTGCTTAAAAATAACACGTTTATATATTTTAATTTTATATATAATGTGTATGATTATTATGTATTTATACATTCCTTTGACATACATGTAGATATTCCATACGCAAATACCTTATATATTTATAAACTAAAACTTATTTTTAACCTACTTCAAAAAAAGGAGAAGGTTATCAATTCGTCTGTATTTTCTTTTTATGTTTGTAAGTTCATAATTTTCGACTGCGTCTGATTTTTTTAAAATCAAGTTCTGATGATGGCATCCATGAGAAAACCGAATTAGTCTTAAATTATCATTAGGCATGTGCTCGACATATGGACGAATAACTCAAGATCACTTCAAACGATTTCGATGATTCCTTATTATGTGTAAGGATATACTTCAAGGGTTGATAATGGGATCCATGATAAAGTAACGGAACTCTTCAATTCTTAGGAGCAAATTAACGATACAATCTTTTATAAGATCTCCGGATATTTGAGTCACGTGCCGTAACTTCGGTATGGTCAAGTGTTGTAGATAATATCATGGTCAATGGAACTCCTCAACGTCTTACACTAGGGGTGCGATTTTTGGCAGAATATATAACTGTCTGTAATCAAATAGCAATGAGTTAACGTTTGTTGCATGGTAGCCGGAGGGGGGGGGGGGGGGGGNGTAACGTAAGAGTATACTTCAGATTCACTAAAAATCAAAAAATAAATAAATAATTTTAACAAAAACAAACAACTGCCTTCAAAACAAACTCTTAGAAATATGTCAGCCAAAGTACCTACATATATAGCTATTGGTGTGAGCGGTGCCAGAGCTGCCAAGTGGGCACGCGGGACACACCTACCTTCGCTGACGCGGACTCCGAATATAAGAATACGAAGAACTCTAAAAGGAACACGCAATTATTTTTTACTTTTTTTTTAATTTTAATATTAATATATTTCTAAGAGTTTGTTTTGAAGGCGGTTCTTTTTTTGTTAAAATTTTATTTATTGCATATTTAAGTTTCTGCCACTGTTCGGCCCTATTATTTATTTTAGTCAGCTTCTCATCATACACAGGTTTTTTGCAAGACATTTCATGTAGCAATAAGACCGCCTATGCACGATAAAATCTTAGTAATAATAAGTCTCTTAGTTTATGTCTTTTTTTTTTCTTGTGTACAATAAAGTATTTTCTCTCTCTCTTTCTATGTATATATATGCGTGTGTGTCTGGTGTGTGTGTGTGTGTTTAATGCGGTTTTTTTAATTGATTTAATGTATTTTATATGTACAGTTAAAAAAAAAATATGAGCATTCTGCACTCTCTCTGTATAAACTAAAAGTGTGAGGCAATTCATACTCCTCAAGTGTGTTTATTGTATGTGTATAATTTATATTTAGTATATAAGTATGGTACAATTTAAAAAGCTCTCTTTTTATGAATTGTGTCGTTATTCTTCCTAAGCAGTGATATATTTTATGTCACATTTGCTTGGATTTCGGTTTTATATTGCCCTGAATGTTAAACGCTTCTTTAAACGAGCAGGATTTATGTAGACTTAAGTACCACAGATTGACAGCATGCGATTATGGCGTCATAAGCCGATTTCGGCTTTTACTATTTGCTAATATTATTATATCTTACAAAACACTGTTGAAACCATCTGCGTCTTGAATCATATTGTTAAAAATATTTTACAAATATAATAAAATAGCTTTAACGTGTGTTTAAATTAAAGTTATGAATCCTTATTAATTCTGAAACTATATTACTCAGTTTTACTATTTTTGGATATGCGTCGAAAAATCTTTGAATGAGTTTAAAAACAAAAGCTTCATAATCAGACAAGTACATTTTTATTGAAGATACTGCTCACGTTATTTAGTAGTAGTTTATCGAACTTAGGTATTTTCTTTATAAAAAAAATGTTTTGTTATGGTAGTTTAACTTACATATACTTAGTGAATAAGTAATCGGAATATATTATATTATAACAATGGTCCCAGAGTTGAGTACAGACCTCCTGATTTGGAGAAGAGATTGTTTCCTGAGACTTCAGTTTTCGTCACGGCAAATCAAATAACATACACTTTCTGAAATTTACCTTACTGGGTATCGAAATAGGGACATCTGCTGGTGAAGCAAATGAAAATGCATGTACAAGGCAATTTAAATATTGGAAATATCAGCAATTAAAATTTTGAGTTGCAATTCTAAGATTTGACTGGTATTTTAGTTATAATATCAAATTAGAAAAAATAATCCGAAATATTCCCTCCTGGTTATCCTGGGTAACCCTGTACTACTTACCAGCGAGACAAGAACTATACTTCAAAATATAAGCAGAATTTCCTTAAATATTGGGTAAAACACGATGCAAGAGAAACAGCTGATGCAAGCCAGCACCACATTCGCTTTGACTCTGCTGTGTGCCTTTTGACATGCGATAGATAGACGAAAAACTTTGAGGCAATCGAAAAAAGGTTTCACTTTTAAATTAAAATATTGGAAACCTTTAAATATTGGGAACAAGGCGCATTAAAAATTTAAGTTGTAATTGTAAGATTGAACTTTAAAAGGTGAATATATTTTAATCCTTCTAATAGAGCACAAATCAAATCGCATTCAATAACAGATTAGGCGTCAAGTCCCGTTCCTTAAGTGATTAATAAACACAAATGAATCGACGAATTTATCATTAGTTGAATGTCAATTCAAACATTTTTTGTGCGCGTCAACTTTATGCCCGCTTTTCGCATAACAAAACAAGTTGTAATAGCCTATTGCGTAGAGTTAACTGACCGCGTGAGTGGTACACAGTCGCGCCTAATGCTGTGATATACCGCTACATTTGTTTACAGTATTTATCCAAGTGAAATTTTTATTTCATCGGGTCAAAAGTATAAAACTCTAAGAAAATATGTCACTGTTCAGGCAGAATGATCTAATTTTATAAACAATCGAGCAATTTAATTATTAAACAAAACCTTTAAATCAATCGATAACGCAATGGCATTTTATATCGCCAGTGTCAGTTTTTAACGATTCGTATATGATATTTTAACGTAATAACTTACAAAATATTAGTCGTTGCTACGTTCCACCTGAGCCGAGCGTGCAATTGAGAGCGGTAGAGAGGCGTGTTCGGCTTGTGACGTATCTATCGTATGTAGCTTTCATTAATGTTTGCATATAACGTTATCACGTAAAGTTATCGTCTGTAAACAGACTTTACAGTCATAAAAAAATGTTAACTGGTCTCATTCTGTCATTAAGTAAATGGATTGGTTTATTAGGTTTATATTATTATTTAAGACAATTAATTATTGTGGAGGTGTTACATTGTATATTGACTATTAGGGAAGTATCAGTGTTGCCACGATTTCATTGTAAAAAAATATTATTTTATTTTATTTATATTGTAAGTTGATTATTTTGGAAGTATGTAATATGTTATAATTAAGATAGTAAGGTAAATAAGGTTAGTAGCAGCTCATTGACGTCCCACGGCTGGGCACAGGCCTCCTTACTCATATGAGAGAGGGTTTTCAAAGCATAGATCCACCACGCTGCTCCACTGCGAATTGGCTGGCATAGTATACAGGTGCACTCTCTATTCTTTCACTCTCATAGTCCGATGTGACGGGAATTCGGGACGGCACGGCTTGACGTGCTCTCCGAGGCACGGGGAAGAATCGCCAAGTTCCCAACTTCGGCCAAATATTGAAATAATCTTAATAGGAAACTCAATGAATTATACCCACCCGGTTCTAGAACCTAGGACCTCATCTCTGTGGCCGAACATGCTAACTACTAGACCAATGAGGTGGTTATTAAGATAATGCATTGACTTATTTTAAATGGTCATAACAATTGTTGCGAAATCTTGTTTTCTTGTTGAGTGTGGGTAGTTGGAAATTTAGAGGTTGAAAAATATTGGAGGGAAATCCAGCTCCTGGAAATTAGTATGTTATTCGGCCTTCCCATCAGGATTTTGCGCTTATTTTTGGAAAGTAGCGATATGTTATACATATATGTCGGAGAATAAGACCGAAGAAGCATAAAGTATAGGAGCGTAGGGTTCTCCGCCCACAATATCTTTAGTGGCATCCATAATTCAATTTATATACTGTGAGCGTTGGTGGGTAATGTTGGTGCAATCAAACGCCTTATTAATTAACTCATTAATAATAATAGCTACTAACGCGACAGTTTAAATAGTCGCCTGCTCTGGCGGATCGTCACTCGAGAACTGAATAGACGCGCGCTGGATTGTCACTATTGACTCTGCCCCACGCCGATAGATAGATGGCGCCAGCGTTCCACAGACTATTGCATTCCGACATATATATAATTAAATATACATATAAAATCTGTAATGTGTGCATAATGCATATGCGTCAACAGATACTGCTGCTTCGCTGGGATCGTGGTTTTAAGCCCATAAAACCACACAATGTTTTTACAGAAAACTGCATTATTAGGATCCGTTTATATGCGAGACTGCTTGACTTTCAATATCTCCGTATGAAAAAATCTCAGGTTTGTTATTAAAGTCCTCCGTAACGGCTTGACCGATATTTATGAGAATTTTGAGTATATTTGGTAAGTATTTAAATAGGTAATAAAGTTTTTCCATCCTACCACTTCCCCATATTTTAATCGCTATACGAAGTTGCAGAGATTCGTTAGCAATAATATATTTTAATCAAATATAAGATATTAAGCAAAGGAGATAGCGCACCTGGGATTACAGATTCTGGCTATCTATCTTGTTATATTCTCGGGATGCCATACAAATATTCCGATGAAATATTTCATTACATGAGACAGGGCTTTGTTGTGACCAATTATTTGTAGCCCGTCGTATACTGGACAAAAAATTTACGATCTTACTTTCGATTACATGTAAGTTTATTACTTTGTCTGGATTAGAAGGAATACGTTACTTTTACGGTATTTTGCTATACATAATGCAATAGTTTCTGATTATCATTTACTTTCAAGGAGGCAAGCAATAAAAAAACTTTATTCCTACGATATCTGGCACGAACTTCTTAAAGTCATTACATAAAAAGAAACTTATAAACGTTTTACGCGAGCCAAATAGATGGCTAGATTACTTGAAAAAAACTGTTTGGAACTGAGCGAATGAATAGAAAAAGCATTTCAATAAAGATTGAAAATTTGAACTAGGCATATAGGGTATAGAGCATATAGGGTGTGTGAACTAACTGTAAATTTGATGGGCTCGCTGACGCAGTGGTGCGAGTACTCGCTTTGCTAGCAGAGGTTCCGGGTTCGATCCACGGTAGGACGAATTTAGGAAATTGTATTTTCTAATTTATCTGAGTCTGGTCTGGAGGAAGGCTTCGGCCGTGGTTAGTTACCACCAGAGAGATTTGTGTTCGGGTACGACGCTATGTAGAAACCATAAGGGGTATATTGCCTCTTACCAGATTAGCGCGCTTCTATCTTAGACTGTATATATCATCACTTACCATGAGGTAAGATCACAGTCAAGCGCTAAACTGTGAGCAATAAAAAAAAAATCATTTTCATTGTAACCTACAAATACAAATCTGCCATTATAAATTAACGACTGTGTTAACAGACGAGGAAATAACATAAATATTTCCAATTTAATTCGTACTGATTTTGGTAATCGCAGTAAGAAAGTTGAGTAGTAGCCTATTAAGCAAAGCTCCTTACTCATAGGAGAGATGTTTTCTAGAGTATAAACCCACCACGCTGCTCTGGCTCCAGGGATATACAGGTTACTTCACGATGGTTTCTCTTAAGAACTTTGAATAGGCTTTAAAACCATGCACGTGGATTTAAGCAAGTGTTACGGATCGTCAAATTTCACTAAATACAACAATTATTTCGAGAAAAAGACAAGGTTTTGTATAAAGAGTACAAGCTTGAATCAAACGTAACACTTTTTGGAGCAAATATCTATCTACTTGTTGAATTGACAATGTTTACATTAGGCATTCATTTATTCTATGAATCCTTTAGTAGGTCTACGTTTGATATTAGATTCCCTAGCGTAGGAAGATAGCTGAATTTGAAATCGAGTTTGTGTATAATTTTGTGTATATTCTTAAATCAATATTGAGAGATATCGAAAACATCTTCTTGTTTTTACTATGTATAGTTAATCCGTGAAGAGCTGCGATAACCCAATGACTGACTGACTCTTGTTAAGACAACACTAAGAAGCTCTTTATAAAAAAATATGTGTATACATTTTGTATGAACCTCATGCTTTACGATGAAGGAAGACATTATCTATGTTCTAATAATTTTCTCTCCAATAAGTAAGGAGGTCTATACCCAATTATTAAACTTATCAATCATACACACATATTTTATTATCATATATTTATATATGTGTATTCTCTCTATTCTTTATATAAATGTAAAAATGTAAAGTATAACATTTCTCTTTTACAACGCCTACCAAAACTCTCTCAACTTTGTCTCCTTTCTTAAGGTAGTCTGAAAGAAATCGCTTTAGTGCGACAAAACCGCCTATTGTGAGGCACTAATTGATTAATTTCATACCAATGTCATACTTAAGTCATTTAAATATGAGTTTTCAACCAAAGAAAATATAAACTGCTCTGGATTGTGCTGATCTCAACTGAAATTGTATATATCATATCAAAATCAACTATTGAAACGAAATATATAAAAATTTTTGTTCCAATACATTAGAGATTTGTGAGAAAACTTAAACCAATTTAATATAAATATTAGAAAAGAGCAACATCTGATATCATGCGTATTACATTCCGTTAGAACCAATTTGTCGAATCGTTGATAGATGCTATAGCTATATGTTTACGTTTCAATGATCAAAGATATGATGGCGTTATTAATGTAAACGTAGACGTAATTTAGCAATATTAATAACTAGTTCACGCTGATTTATCTATAAATTCCGGATTTCTTTTTTCTATAATAAAAGTATTCTAAGTTACTCCTTATAACATCAGCTGCCAGTGATAAACCGTTAAAATTGGCCCAGCCAGTTATGAGCAGACAGACAAACTTTTAAAACTACCAGTGCCATTATTTGTGTCTAATATGTAGTCTAATTTGTGTCTAGTATGTAGTCTAATATGGAAGCGCTAATCTGTGAAGAATCACTTTACCTCTTATGGTTTCTACGCAGCATCGAATCGGAACACAAAACTCTTTGTTTTGGCGATAATCTCTGCTGATAGGATTGTAACTAGCCCCGGCCGAAGCCTCTTCAACCAAGCTAAATTTAGACGACTTAAAAAATGCAATTTCCTCTATTTTCCCTGCTGACAATCGAACCCAGGACCTTTTCTGCTGTTGCTAATGAACATTTCACCAGCAAGACAGTCGATTTTCTTCATAGCATCGTACCGGAACACAAATCTCTTTATTTGGCGATACGTCTTTGCTGGTAGGGTGTTAACTAGCTGCGGCCGAAGCCTATATGTATGTCGAAGTGCGGTAGCTAGTGGAACGCTGGCGCCATCTTTCTATCGGCGTGGGACAGAGTTATGAGTCATGAGCCGTTGGCGGACTCGCTAGTTCTCGGATGATGGTCCGCCAGAGCGGTCGACTGTTGAACGGTCGCGTTCCTAGCTATTATTGTTAATATGTTTGTTTTAATTACTATCGGGAACAGTGATTGGACATTATAATCCGAGTTAATCAATAAAGCGTTTGATTGCGCCAACATTACCCACCAACGCCCAATTGATTGATATGATTATGGATGCCATTAATGACGATGTCGGTGGAACACCTTTCGCCCGTATGGTTTATGCTTTTCTGAGTACACTTATACCTATAGGTAATGACTTGTACTAGCGGATACAAGACATATGTTCCTACTCTAAAATGTAATATTAAAAAAATTAAGTCAATTCCTAAGCCATCTAGCTTGAACTACTTAAATTAAAATATAGAATCAAATCGTTGTACCTTTTTCGTGAGCATATAGATAACGCTGTGTAATTTAATGTAAATAAGATTATTAATGTATCAGTCAATGTCCAACATTAATTGATACTTTAAAATGTGTTCGAACTCTTGTATAAATTCAAATATCTTCTGTTAACCATTATAGTCTTAATTTTGTCTCTAGACTTTAAAAAATCGAGGGCAAGGTTGTAGGAATTTTCAAATCATAACTACAAAAGGTAGTAAAGGAATACATAATTTATCTTTGGAACAGTATCTAACAAAATGACAATTGTATATTTGCCTCTTAACGATTGAAAATGTTAACTAATGATAGGAATTGAAATAAACTTTTCACGGTTTATACATTTACATATTTACCTCAAAATTCGTGGATTTGGAATACATATGGATGCTAGAAAGCAACACGTAGTAATCGGCAAATCTTAAATTGTTTATCGGAACACACAATCTTTTCATAAAATAACGTGGTATGGTTTTGTTATGAAAACGGGCTTTTGCTATACTTTGTATATTAATATATGTAATTGAATTTCTTATGGAGGTGATAGATATATAGCTACAACACCAAACTGTACTTTAACTGATTTTAAATGCATATTCAAGTCAAAACAAAATAAATTATAACTCCCGTATTTATCGACTAGAGACTACACCATTCTTATCTTTATGGCACTTAATTTATATTTCATTGCCATACAGATTTAAACAATATTTTGGAGGTCACCACGTTTTTGCTTTCCAGTGTCGATGTAATAAAATAAATAGTCCGGGAAGCGAATCTGCTATAGAGTAACTTTGCATTTCAAAAATATAGTATAAACCGGAGATAAGTATTTATTATAGCAGAATGATTGTAAAACACGCCGCACCTTTTTTCGTTTTCATCGCTCAAATTGAAAACGAATTGATAAAGTTAATGACAAAATAATTATTAAAAGGAGACTCTCAGAATACAAATAACATAGCTGAGCTATGGATAAATGCAATTTGATATTTTAATGGCTCTCGAGGTGGTCTGTAAAAAAACGTTAATGATCTTAAGCTGCCGCCTCCTATACTATCCTATAAATTCTTTTTACTTCCATTATCTTCTCACGGTATAAGAATACGGAAAAAGTTGTGGTTTTAATGTTTATGCTCCTTCAGTATTATTACATTGGAGACGTAAAGAAAAAAATAGTAATCAGTAATTATTCACGTAGCGTACGAAATTTGTTAAAACTGGGCAGTAATTTCGAATTGGTAGACAAATATATAGAGCCTCGAAAGAGCTGAATAGCAGGCAGCAGTTTCTGACGGAGGTAGAGAAAAAGACAAATTTAAATAACTGGAATACGTAAAGAAAACGACAAAAAAAATTGTAAGTACATATTTGAAATATTTCCTTGAAAACTACTTACTTTACTTACTTTTTTTTATTAAATATATACGTTACTTACTTTTTACTGCCTTAAGTAATTTTGATTGTAAACTTAAGTCTCAAAATTTCCGGAGACTTTACGCTGGCGTAGTGGCTAACATGGCGCTGTACGGTGCACCGGTGTGGGCTGGCTCTCTGACCACCCATAAATAAAACCCTTCTACGCAGGGCTCAGAGAGTTACAGCGATTAGGGTAATACGGGGATACCGTACAGTTTCTTGGATGGCGGCAACTCTCCTGGCGGATGACCCTACGTGGGATCTGCGAGCGGAGGTTCTACCAGCTGCCCATCAGTGCAGGGTGGCTGCTAGGACCAGAAGGATGTCAACTGATGCCGACGAGGTCTAGAAGATCAGGGCCTCAGCAGACCGTGCACTGATCCAAAGTTGGCATGGGGATCTCGGATCTTCTACAGCTGGTCTCTCTCTCACGTACAGGCTGGTGCAGGTGCTGACCGGACATGGATGTTTCATACATGCATCAAATTGAGGAAACGCCTGCCTGCCATGAATGCCAGCGACATCTATTGAAGTTGTTGGTGGAAGGAAACCTTTCGCTGGAGGGCATAGTTGGCCGGCAATGCTCACCGGTGATAGGGAGTGGAGGGCAGTGGCCTCCTTCTGTGAAAGTGTTAATTTACTGAAGGAGGCACATGAGAGGCTCAGTGAGAACGCTGTGGACGCTCCTTTACTTCGGCGCAGGAGGTTAGGAGGTAGGAAGCGCAGATTTGCGCTTGTCCTTCCTTCTTCTTAAGATTCCCAGAGGAATCTTCTGGAGTGCCAGAGTAGATTGCGTCTACCGATCCTCTAGTGCAAAAGGATGGATGGAGGATGCGGAGGGTATCGTTGGGTTTTAGTGGGTATTCTGGTTTACCAGCGAGTCCCACACTCCCGGTAAGATTTTACTCTGATCGGGGTGGATAAAGGCATGTACATGCGTAAAGAACAAGTCTCGAAATTTAGCTAATAAATAAATTATTTATTTATTAGCTAAATTTATAAATACTAAAGTATTTATTTTGAATCTTGTACGTGATCTTTTAATATATATAATATATATTTTTTTATTTACAAATTCTATATATACCTAATTCTATATATCCAAAGAGGTAATATTGCCAGAATTTTAGGAACACACCCTATGGATAGCAATTTGGATGCTGCTTATTATTTGATTTAATTACATTTTAGTATATGTAGTTTATTTTGTTTATAAATTTAATTGGTTTGAAATTTTGACGATTAAGAATAAAATATTCATTTCTCATTTAATAAAAAAGGGGTAAGTTTAAAATCCTACTGATAGGAAATGACCTCTTCACTCAGAGGATTTGACTTCCTACGAAAGGTCTTGCTAGAGGAATAGTAAAGATATTCACTTTGCTTCCAGAGGCCCTGGATTCGATTTCCATTAGGACAAATTTAGGAAATAGCATTTTCTAAGGGGTCTTTGACCAGCAAAAACGTGTCGCCAAGTCAAAAACCATGACAGCTAGATTACTTCTTATCTGGTTAGAGCTTTTCCATTGTAGGCTGTATCATCACCTACTATCTGATGAAATTACAGTCAAGGAACAAATATTTGAGTTTTTTCTGTATTGATTAGACAAAACTACGTTGTTGAAACAAAAATACAGAATTTTAAAAGGCTTGAACCATATTGTAACGTCATACTTTTATATTCGTACTTTCTAATTGTTTCACGGTTTATTTAGTTGTCTGCTGACCCACTTTCGTAATTTTTTGTCAAGGCTGTATTAAAAGCAATTAACTAGCCGATGGTAGAAAAACGCCAAGTCATTATTCACCAAGGATTCGAGGAAAGGCAACATATATAACACGGTTTACGCTAAAACTTGAAGATGTTTTAAGAGCTAAAAAGGGAAAGAGTTTTAATAGTTTGCTGTCCATTAACAGTTTATTATAGTTTTAGTATTATATGAATATAATAATGTTATGTTGAGTTTACTATTATAAGTTCAGAAACTAAAAAAAAAGATAAAAATAATTTTTAATTTTGATTTGAAACTAAAAATATTCCAATTTTATTTATGTGTATAGATTACTAAGAGTTTAATAATTGAATCAATTAGAAAATGAAACAAAATTTTGAATCGCTATTTTAATCATGTATGACAATAGATATAAGAGATGGGGTGTGTTTTGCCAGCCGTTTGCCACTCTAATCCTCTTGGATTCCGGACACTTGCCCATTCAAAGTGTCAGTCAAATCAGTGTGTCAGTCTGTTAGTATATTAAACGCATAAATGCATTAAAAGTGTCGTGGCAAGTATGCGAGCCTTCATGGACACTTTTGGGTTACAAACTTGAAATTTTACTAACAAAAGTGTTTTTAATACCACTGCCTATCTTTCATAACGCTATGCTTTCTAGTTTAGCTTAAAATTCTGAAAACAGTGAAATTTCTGTACAGGTAAGTGAGAAAAGACGCCAGTTGTATATAGCTACAATTAATGATACATAGAGCCCTGTCAGCTCAGGTTTTCACGACATGAACAGAGGATTATTATCTCGCTGGCTCAATTATGAAACTGCTGGGTTCGATTGCCGATAGGGCAAATTTAGGAAATTGTTTTAGAGTCGCTCACTAATTTGCAGGTTAAGTAATACTATTCTCATATTCTTCATTATTATACTACATAATTTGAATGACTTAAAACACAATACTAACGTTGATACAAATTAAGAACTGTCACTAGGCGAATATTGCTTCATTCCCTATGCTACCCCTCTTATACCAATCGCCCCACTAAAATATAATAAGTCCACCAATCACAGTCGCCGTGTTTCACGACGACTTCTTAAATTTGAGAATTACCGGACTACGTTAAACGGGATGTAGTGTATGTCAACATTTCACTGATATTATAAAGACTCAGCATAGTAAACAAATATAGTAATTTAATAGCAAACTACAAATAAAACGATGATGATAGCTAATAATTTCATTTTTAAAATCTTCAGTCAGTCTTGACTGGTGTGAGCCTTAGGCTTCTGTGATGCAATTAGCAAAGTACCGTAAAAATGCCTTCCGGTATATTTAAAAACTACTAGAGATAAAGTACTTTTTATCAGATTAGCGCGCTTCTATCTTAGACTGTACAATACTTATGATCAGGTGAGATCACGCTCCAGTGCTTATTAATTCGCCATAAAAAATAAAAATATTCAATTTGCTTCTTGCTTTTATGATGCATAACCAAAAAGTACACTGTTAAAAATATCTATTAAATTACAATAGATTTACTAAGCGATTGGAAATTCGGAAACTGCTCCACTGATTTGGGAGATGTTTTCATTTTGCTGATTTAAAACATAATAGGTATTATTTTAATTCGTAATTACTAGCTAATCAGGGTGGTAATGTAAACGTACAAAAAGGAGAATAGAAGTATTTTAAGTTAAGAAGTACTTGTACGAGTTCTAGTTGGTAAGCCCTTTTAAATAAATAAGTAATTGAAATCATATTTTTTTAAAGGATTGTTTAGTACGAGTTCTGGTTTCAATAAATTAAATAAACCATGAAATAGATGACACCGTACGTTAAGTCCCATATTCAAGTATACGCAGACCAAGTTGCATATGTCCGCTAGTATTAAATATACAATATTACATAATATATTATACTTGAAAATAACCAACATACAATACCTTATCATATGTGTGACTCCCGCGACACCCATTGTATTTTAATTGCACCATGTCTATGACCTTTCCCAAAGTTTAAGCAATTAGTTGACAAAGTTTAATAGCAACGGGATGAACAATATGGGAACACATATCTATTTAGTTGTGTTTATATACTACACTACACTTTATTCTAGTTTTAAAGTATAAAACAATTAGATAAATTCAGTAGAAAAATGTGCTATAGGCGGTGTCATTGCTAACTACAAAGTTGCGATTTCTTCCAGTAACCTCAAGTCAAAAAAGATGAAACTAACGAAGAAGCCAGGCAATAAAATATATACATAAGTATCTATGAACACATTAATAGTTATATAATAATAATAAAAATAAATAATGATTAAAGTGATTCATGTCAACAACAGATTTTTAAATTAAAATATGTATCAAATCAAGTCAAAATAATCTTTGTTCAAATAGGCTCAAAAGGCATTTTTGAATTGACAGTGGTCTATCCGTTGATAACAAATCTACCACTGGTTCGCAAAGTTGAATCCGCTGAGAAGAAACCGGTAAGAAACTCAGCGGTTACTCTTTTAAAGATAGTTTTGTGTAATATATTGCTCCTGTGTGCAACTGGAATACAGTCAAACATTTTTATCGCTTAAATAATCTTTAACGTTATAATATGCCTTTTGTAAAAGTATGTTTTTAATTGATATATTTCTTAAAATTTTGCGGAGGCAAAAATTCAAATTTACAAAAATGCTCAACAAAAAAAGTATACCCAACCCGACACATGCTTTCTGGACCTTCTTCATTCTAAAATATGGGATTACAAGTTTGTTTTTATTTCTTCTATTAATATTGTGCATTTCACTTTTTTTGCTGCATAAGTGAATATTACTACATATACATTAGATATTATTCAATATATAAGTTCTTAGTAAAGTTATTATTAAGTTATGTTAATGACAAAAACCATTAATATACAATATAATGTATTAGAAGCATATGAAAAGACATTCAAAATGCTACTCATTTTTGTAATTTTATTATAATGTAGTATACACGTTTTGTAAAATTACTAAACTTTGGACAATTCCTTTGTAAAATAAATAAGTTAATATATTCTAAAAATAACAGAGAACTTTTTAACGGTATATCTACCCCAACCTCCAAGTTTCTTGATGGACTAGTGTTTTTTTTTAAATAGAAAAAATCAAGTATTCTCACATTTATTTGAAATGATGGTTACTTATACAGCAAATAAGCGAAATACACAGTTTAGACATGAAATGAAAAGAACTTATAACTCCATATTTTAGGGTAATAAGTTTAGAAAATATTTGCTGGGTTGAGCATTAATATGATATCACAAGTAGTTTTACATTTATCAGTACCAAATGTATATTATAATGTTGAAGATCATTAAAGGGATGAAATAAATAGAGATATCCTTAAAACACCTCAGGTTAAAATGTATCGAGGCAACGAAGAAGATAAGCAATTAAATGAACCCATACCTTAATATGTACACATTAATACTTTAATGAGCATAGTAATCTCCACATATACATATAGAGATTGTTGTTTTAAGCTATCAATATTGGAAACGACAAATATTTTAGCAAATTGAATATCCAATTAAAACTAAAATTTTTGTGGGCACGACAGTGAAATTAAAATGTTTAATTTAACAATAACCGTATAGTATTATGCTCTAATTAAATTATTGTGGTTCACTAACAGGGGCGAGGCGGCATAATATGGAGCGTGAAAGGTTTAAAATTAAACAGGTCAAATAAGACTTGTACCAAGGGAAATAGTGCTAATATTTTGTCCACCTGCGACATAAGCTTGTTGAGAAAATCATAGCCTGGGATAAATCTAGCCTGGAGTGGGGCAGCTTGGTTGATCCATGCTCTAAAAACATGAGGAGGTTTATACCCAGCAGATGGACGTTAATAGGCTGTTACTTATTTACCAATAAGCCCTGGGACTTTACTGCGCGATATATTATACAATCATTTCAAACTCTAATTTAAAATAATACTATGATACAATTAATATACAGTAATCATGGAATTTTATTTACATAAGTTCAAAATCAAAATTTTCTTTATTCAATAGAATTAAGAATCACTTTTGAAACGTCAGTAGTCTGTTTGTAATAATTCCACTGAGAAGAAACCTGCAAGAAACTCAGTAATTATTCTTTTAAATATACTTTTTGTACGTTAAAATGTGTAATATCACTGTCCAATTATAATCAAGTCCTAACATATTTATCGATTAAATAATCTTCAATATTATAATATAACTTTTGTAAAAGTGTTTTTGACATATTTCTGTAAAAGCAAGTTCAAAACAGATTGACAAATAATTTCTGAAGCTTCTTCACTCTAAAATAAATCATTACGACTTTTTTTTTATTTCTCGTATTAAACTTGTATATTTCTTTCAGTGAAGCTTCAAAGTAATATCCAAAAATTAATAGTTTTGAATTCAACATCAATCAGTTTAGTAAGAGTATATTTCAAATAACATTCACGGTAAAATTGTTGCTACTTTTTTAAACCGCTTTGTTTCAGGCATCAATTTTTCTAGTACAAAGTTTTAGAAAAACTTAATTGAAGTATGTTTTAATTTAAATTACCAATAGGTTCGATATCTGTCGTGTCAAATTTAAGATATTATATTGTCTATTTTATCTAGGACTGGCCTGATGAGGGCCTTCGGTCGTGGCTAACATCACCCTTTTAGCAAACACTAAACGTACCAATAATTTATTAGACAGTAAATAACTTCTTACCAGGATGGCTCGCTACTGACTGAATTACCATGATAGGACATCACAGTCACGTTAATCTGTCTGCTGTAAAAAAAAACTCCTCATCTTTATTATACATATGTAAGCAGCTTAACCTTGGCTGCTAATCTGTCTAATGTAACTTACATAAAATATTCAGTGTATAATCACTTTGGAAGGAAACGTCACTCTAACGTTTATAAATATAAACAACTCTAATTATAACATTTATACAATTTTAATGGCGCATTTAATTATAAAATTATATACACGATTAATAGAAGCCATAGGCATAAGCTGCGTCATTCGAGATCAATGTGCTATTATTTTAGTCTGTATTCTTTTATCCAGTGGTTAGAGTACTCGCTTTGCTAGCAGATGTCCCGGGTTCAATCCCCGGTGGGGCGAATTTAGGAAAGTGCATTTTCTAATATGTCTTAGTGTGAAGTCGTGCCGTCAAGCAAAGATAATTGTGTTACGATGCTTTGTAGAAACCATAAGAGAATTACGTCTTATCCGATTAGCGCTACCAACTTAGCACTATTCTATCAAGAATATAAAAATCGTTATGTATGTTCAAAGTCAAATGCTAAATGTGATATGGAATGTGGATACCCGCTCCACCCCAGCATAAAGGTGCTATGTTATGCTGACAACACCCTAGTCACGGCACGGAGAAGGAACTTCGAGGGGGCCACCCTTCTCGCCGAAGTTGGAGCGGAATTGGTGGTGAACGAAATCAAAGTCTGGGCTTAAAAATGTCCACAACCAAAACAGAAGCCCTATTGTTCCAAGGACCACGCAGGTGTCCCCCGCGGGGGCAGCATTGAATTTGAGGGGTGGGATGGTGGAAGTGAAGACCCAGATGAAGTATCTGGGTCTTATACTAGACGGCAGATGGTAATTCTGAGCACATTTTACCTGGCTTGCCCCTCGACTTATTAATGCGACGGCTGCGCTTGGACGACTGTTATCCAATATAGGAGGACCAGAAGAACTCTGCAGAAAAATATATGACAGCCAGTATGACTTTGTACGGTGCACCCGTGTGGGTCGCCGCTCTGACAATTCCGAATAAGACCATTTTATAAAGAGCCCAAAGGATGACAGAGTAAAGACATATCCTTCTATCATATTAGAGAAGAGATTAACTTATAATAGTTTATTGTCTCAGAACTTCCCTTTATGCAACATTTGACACTCTGAAGTTCGACTCGAGATACATTATTTTCTTTAGACTCAGATTTTTATATCTTTTCAGTGGAATATTCGATTTTGATCTTTTCAAAAGTATTTTACATGTATTGAAACGGTCTTTAATAACGTTTAATAGGATAAAAATTAATACAGAGGTATGAATAATATACTTTGATTATATTCGGCACTTTTATTAACTTTTAAAATGCAAAAAAGTACTTACAGTGCCATAACTACAGTAGTTGGACATATGGTAACCTGGTCTTTTTTGTAAATATTAATACGTTCTATAATATTGTAGAACATTTTTTTGTTCTATCTTCAATAGTTTTCGCAGCGCACGACGTAACATATTTTTTTTGACCAATTTATTCACACCTTGGGTTACTGTAATGCATTTTTCTTGAGGGGGTCTCTATTTTTTTTGAGAAAGTAATAAAGTCTGTGTCACTCAGTGAAAATGCAGCTTTCTAATGTTAATAAAAATTTTAAGATCGGTCCAGTAGTTTTTGTGTGAAAACGTTACAAACATCCATACATAGAAAAACACAAATGTTTCCTCTTTATAGTATTAGTTTAGATTGACTCTATACAAAACAATCGAAATTTTTTTTTAAGTATACCTACATGCTCACGAATATAACACATTCTATTTATCTATAAAATTTTTCTCAGGGAACCCTATTTTTTTTTTTGAGAAAGCAAAAAAAAGTCTCTTAGTGAAAATGCGGCTATGAAATGGTGAATAAAAAGTCTAGTAGTTTTTGTGCGAAAACGTTACATATAAAGAAAATGTTATATATACATAGAAAAACAAATATTTCCTCTTTATAATATTAGTTTAGATAAGCGTTTTTTAATTGATAAGCGTTTAGCAAATTTGACTATAGTTACGTTGTAAGTGTAACAAATTAACAATGAAGGACGGCGGTGGACTGTAATTCCTGGGAGGTATAAATTCTTATTAGCTTCGTGACGCTGCAATATATCAACATGAAACGTGTCGCTATTAAAACTCTGACTAATTGAATGGGAAACAAGGCTTTAATGTTTTGACAAATAATTCAACAACGTTTTTGGACCTTACTGTGTGTCAAAGAAATTGACACGACGTAAACCCAGTATAAAAAATAAATCAATTCTTACTTTATGCAACACGAAAACACAAAATATTTCTACTAGCTTTTCTATCCAATCATTTAGTTTCAAATCCCGTGGGAATATAAGCGACATTTCCTACCTCCTCTTAGCAGATACTTTTTAAGCACTTTACATAAAAAGAAACCCCCTTTTTAACAAAAACTTTCAATAGTCACTCCAAATTTCTCCATAAAATAAATTTAATAAGTAACTGAATTAGAACCCTAAGTTTCATTTCAATTTATTTCCATAAATGTCGTTAAAAGGTTGTATGTCATTTATTATGTTTATTTAATTACGCTTATGTATATATTATACACCGTCCTTAAAAAAATATAATGCGAGACCTAAATCTTCTTATCACGATTTGTTCCAGATAACCTTCTTTAGAAGGAGTTAGACTTAATCTTCGTCGTCGTCGCTTCAACCGTTGGACGTCCACTGCTGGACATAGGTCTCACGTAATGACGTCCACAAGGCCCGATCTTGCGCCGCCTGGTTCCAGCGGTTCAAGTCCAAGTCCGCTGGACTTAATGTTATGTAGAGACAAATATTATTTTGTTGAGTTTGTTGTGGGTTCCACTCAAAAGAGGACGAGACGGAAACTTCGTTACTTTAGTTTCTATTTAATGTCATATTTAATCGTACTTTACAAATAATAAGCTTACCTTAATAAAGAATTATTAATTTGAACATATAGAGTGTAGAAATTGTCATATTTTTATTATTAGAACTGGAAATGTTTCTAAAGATGGTCACACCGATCATTTCTTAATGCAATATTCATAAGGTACTTCTAGTCGAGGTTTGTTGATATGTCAATACAAAGGACATCAAATAGACTATATATTCAGGGAATAAAATCCCTTTTCCTGGTTTAACGATTATGACCGCATTTTAGTGGTGATAACCAAAAACTTACGGCTTACACGCTTTCAATTCGCAAAAACTACGCTATTTTCCCAAGCAGTTGGTGTAACGTAAAACTTCGTCCATTAAATGACTCACCTTAGATCACTAAGTAAGTAAGTAGCAGCCCATTAACGTCCCACTGCTGGGCACAGGCCTCCTCACTCATATACTATATGAGAGAGGGTTTTTAGAGCATAGACCCTGCACGCCGCTCCACTGCGCATTGGCAGGCATAGTACACAAAAGAACTCTCTATTCCTTCACTCTCATCATCCGACGTGACGGCAACCCGACACGACCGGAGAGAGATCAGGCGCAGGACCGATGGCTTAACGTGCTTTTCGAGGCACGGAGGTGGATCACACCGCCAACTTTCCAAAAAATATTGAGAAAATCTTAATAGAGAACTCAATATCGATTTTCGAATTGGCCCGACCCAGGACTCGAACCCAGGACCTCATGTCTATAGTCGAACATGCTGACCACTAGACCAATGAAGCAGTCATTAGGTCACTAGCAATAATGATTTAACGTATAAGCATTTTATTTCGAGTTATTGTGCAGGTTGTATTATCGAAATGAAACTTCTTTAGGCGCGTGAGGATAAAATTGTTACGGATGAAACGCGTGATTAGCGTCACGAAAATTTGCAGCGTGTTTTTGCCAATTCGTTTGAAGATTTATTTAACATGGTATTTTTTCATAAAAAATAAAATAAAAAAATTTCATTAATTCTCTTTATTTACTATTCGTTATTTGTGATTTTTATTTTTATTTATTTGTATTAATTTTCAACACTTAGTTTTTTAATGACAATAAAATTCCTCACAGATTTTCGTTGGCTTTTCAAAGAAGTTTCAATTCTGACATCTGTATGTTGTACGCACGCACTTTTAACTTTTTTTATGTTATTGGTTTTACGTCAAATGTCAAAGAAATACAGCAAGGCTTGTTACGTGAGCGCCAGCCCTGCTCATCTTGCTGCGCTTGCGTATCAAATTACTTGGGAACGGACGTGAGACGTGACAATTAACACAAACAGATCGTCTTAGACCACACATCGGCCTAGACTAGTAGATATATGCTAGATTTAGTAATTATTACTTGTAATTAACTTGTAATAAATTAGTATAAAGAATAATCCGAGATTTCATTTGCACACTGCCTGTAGCCTCTCGTAATTGGCTCAAAAACATTGTTGATTTAATTGTCGTAAATTATAAATTGTGTAAATAAAAATGCCACGTGTTTTTTGTCAGTATTAGAAATTATTAAATAAAATTTAAA
The DNA here is from genome assembly GCA_015832385.1 of Elymnias hypermnestra. Lineage (NCBI taxonomy): Eukaryota > Metazoa > Arthropoda > Insecta > Lepidoptera > Nymphalidae > Elymnias > Elymnias hypermnestra. The sequence goes on along the minus strand of JACTOM010000040.1, from coordinate 1,373,537 downwards.
ATTTAGGGAAGTAAATTTTTGAAATATATTTATTTTATATTTTATGAAAAATACCATGTTAAATAATTAAATGACAAGTGCCAAATTAAAATAAAAAGGTAAGTAGCAGCCGATTGACGTCCCACTGCTGGGCACAGGCTTCCTCACTCATATGAGAGAGGGTTTTTAGAGCACAGATCCACCACGCTGCTCCACCGCACAAGTGCACTGTATTCCTGCATTCTCATGGTTCGATGTAACAGGAATCCGACACGACCGGAGAGAGATCAGGCGCAGGACCGACGACTTAACGTGCTCTCCGAGGCACGAGGGTAGATCACACCGCCAAATTTTTCCCAACTTCGGGCAAATATTGAGAAAATCTGAATAGAAAACTCAATAGCGATTTGGAATTGGCCCGACCCGGGACTCGAACCTAGGACCTGTCTATAGTCGAACATGCTAACCGCTAGACCAATGAGGCAGTCCAAAAAATTAAAATATCCCATGTTATTTGTAAATATTAAAACTGCCTACCCATCAAACAAAATAGCTTTAAAAACGCTGCACATCTTCGTGACGTTAATCACGAGTTTCATTCCTAAAAAAATTACCCTCATGCGCCTAAAGAAGTTTCTATAAAACATTTCAGCTTTTTCCTTAGGAGTTTTGAACCTTTTAACTACCTCTTGTCAACAATCAATAGGTAACGATCGAGTCGTTAAATGACAAAGACGTTAAAGTTTTAAGCCTCTTACTTTATTCTCTGATTCGCAATTAAATTTTACCATTCAGGGGTAAAATCGGAGAAATAATGATTATTTGGATCTTACATAACCCAATTATTTTTCACATTCCACCTTTATTTAGCGAAAGAATTTTATAACATATAGCATATTATAATAATGTAACAAATGACATCATCGTATCACCCCAATTAGCGATTAATAATAAACGTTTATATCCTATAATATTATTTGCGGAGAAAACATTTTTGTTTCGGTTAGTATGTAGAAATGTTTGTTGGGTTTACTAGTCAATCAATATAATGTATTATAAAAGTGTATTATTATTCATAAGATGAAATGAAAATGAAATTATTTTACCGAATTTCATGCATTGTAATCCAAAAAAGTTACACTTCTGGTACACCTGCACGCTTATTTTTATTTAGTGAGTTTGATATTAATGTTAATAAACAGATAGACCAAAATTTTTAATATTCCAAATGGACTATCATACGGAGGAGCGTGAATTTGTGTATACAATTTATTTGCTTCCTGGAAAATACCCAAATTCGCAAATAAAAGTCTTTCTTTCTTGTATTTCAACAATAACACTGATAAGTGTAGCTGATCCCTTAAGAGTTTTTTTAATTGCAGACAAGTTAACAAATAACTGTAATCTCATCTGAAGGTAAATGGTGAAGTAGTTTAAGATGGAAGCAAGCTAATCTGGTAAGAGTCAATTTACCTCTTATGGTTTTGGCGTCACGTTTTTGCTAGTAGAGCGGTAACGAACCCAGGCCGAAGCCCCCAATCCAGATTCAAACAAATTAAATGCAATTTTCAAAATTTTCCCTGCTGGCGAAACGAGTACTTATTGTATTATCGTAATTTATTTCATATATTTTGAACTTTTGGTAGTAGTTTTCAAACTACAATAAACTTTATATAATTATGTTTTACAAACTCTTGTGATTTCAAATGAAGTTACCAAGTTCACACCACTGCGACAGCGAAGCGAAGAGAACTGTACAATAAAAGGTAAGTAGTAGTCCATTACCGACTCACTGCTGGGCACAGGCCGCATCGCTCATAGGAGAGAGGGCTATTAGAGCATTGACGCACCACGCGCCTCCACTGCGAGTTGACAGATATAGTATACAAGTGTATACGCTAATAGAAGTGCACTGTTTATGCCTTAATACTCATAATCCGATGGGACAGCAATCCGACACGACCGGAGAGAGATCAAGCGCAGGACCAATGGTTTAAAGTGCTCTACGAGAGACGGGGGTGGTGTACCCCGTCAACTTCTCAATTACGAGCAAATACTGACAATTTCTCTGCCTCATTGGTCTAGTAGATAGCATGTACCACTACAAACATGAGGTTCTGGGTTCGAGTCCCGGGTCGGGCCAATTCTAAATCGATATTGAGTCTTCTAATAAGATTTTTTCTCTATCTAATTTGGCGGTATAATCCACCCCCGTGCTTCGGAGAGCACGTTAAGCCGTCGGTCCTGCGCCTGATCTCTCTTCGGTCGTATCGGATTCCCCTTACATCGAACTATGAGAATGTAGGAATACAGTGCACTTGTGCAGTGGTGCAGCGTGGTGGATCTATGCTCTAAAAACCCTCTCTCGTATAAGTGAGAAGGCCTTTACCCAGCAGTGGAAGGTTAATGGGCTGCTACTTACCTTTACCTTTTTTACTGATAATTTGTTAACAGAAAACTCAATATCGAGGATTCGAACCCTGGACCTCATGTTTGTAGTGGTACATGTTATCTACTAGACCAATGAGGCAGAGAAATTGTCAGTATTGAAGTCAAACAAGTCGAACAAGCTTATTTAGAAATAAAGATATTTTCTTTCTTTCTTCTTCTTCTTTCTTTCTGACTACAAGTCCAATGAAGCATTCCGAATGATTGAACTGTAAGTGTATTTGATGTTAATTCCCTATTAAAAGTATTTGATTTTGAATAAGAAATTTAAAATCCGAATCGGAGAAATGACACATGCAAATGTGGCTAATCCCTTAAGAGTTTTTACCGAAACATTGGAGTTGAGAATGTATTCCTTTAGAATGCTCGGTTCTTTCTTTCAAGTGAGTTCCTTTTCATGTTTCCCATTAATGCGAGTACGCGTCATACAATGTTATATGTACAACAAAACATCTTGCCTGGAGGTCTGTAAAAGAAGCACTCTTCCGAGACGGCTCACCTGTCCATATAATTAAAAAAGGCATTTTACGATGAAAAGGCTCGTTAACCTGCGCATGGAGCCCTTTATCGACATGTCTCATCGTAACGAGTAAGGATATATACTCACAATCAGTTTTTGTGTGTATCACGTATTGTGACCAGTGTAAAACTTTTTACCATAATGCTGATAAACTTTATGCGAATTAGGTATAATTAAAAAATTAAAGGGATGCCTTATAACGTATCTTATTATAATAATAAACCCTATTTTGGTCATAAAAAAAAACAATTCAGTTATAAATACTCTGGACTTTTAATTATGTAAACCCGTGAGTTATGACCCATAATATTATCTTCCTAGTAGAATTATTATACACGTGTAAAGAATTGAGTTATCAGATATATTTCAAAATTTATTTGATATATATATTTTAATAGCTAAACTACGAAACGAAGGGATCGATTGTGACGCAACTTTCACTGAATGATAATAAACATTGCAAGGCGTGTTTAGCGTCACGAAGATGTGCAGCGTTAAATCGTTTCGTTGACGGTTAGGTAGTTTTAATATTTACAAATAACATGTGGAATTTTAATTTGCCATTCGTCATTTAGTAATTTAATATATAATTTTTCATAAAATATAAAATAATAATATTTCAAAAATTCAATCTAAATTTTTTCAAATTTAAAACAAAAAGTTTAATTAATAATTTCTAATATTAACAGAAAAAAAAGTTGCATTTTTATAGAAAATTCGTCATTTGAGATTTCTATAAATTATTATTTCTATATATATTTCTATTCGGCAGAGACTCTAGAAGATCTCAATACAATGCTCGATGACCTCGGCAGAGTATCTCAACAGGTGAGCCTTAAACTGAACATGGATAAGACAAAAATCATGTCGGACATCCATGTTTCGCCCCACCCGGTGACTGTTGCGAACTCAGCACTTGAAGTTGTAGACGAGTACATCTACCTGGGACACACGATCCAATTAGGTAGGTCTAACTTCGAAAAAGAGATCAACCGCCGAATCCAACTCGGATGGGCAGCGTTCGGAAAACTACGGAACATCTTTTGACCCATAATTCCTCAGTGCCTGAAGAATAAGGTCTTCGAACCGTGCGTGTTGCCAGCGATTACATATGGTTTCGAGACCCGTTTGGCCGTTGACTATGGGGCTCGTAAGAAGACTCACAGTCACTCAGCAGGTAATGGAGAAGGCTATGCTCGGGGTTTCCCTACGTGATCAAATCAGAAATGAGGAGTTCCGTAGGAGAACTAAAGTCACCGACGTAGCCTACCGAATTGCAAAGCTGAAGTGACAATGGGCAGGGCACATAGTTCGCAGAACCGATGGACGAAGGTGCTAGAGTGGCGGCCTCGCATCGGAAAACGCAGCGTCGGCAGACTCCCCACCAGGTAGACGGATGACACTAGGTGGGTCGCTGGCAGCCGCTGAATTCAAGCGGCGCAAGATCAGGCCAATTGGAATCCATTAAGAGAGACCTTTGTCCAGCAGTGGACGTCCATCGGTTGAGACGACGACGACGACTTTTAATATTTTAACGACAATTAAATTAGTTTAATTCGTAACATATCTTCCCTCCCCTACGTCTCGGAAATTAAAAGTTTAAGATTTGTACATAAACAAGTATATATATATATATATATATATATATATATAAACAAGTCTTAAAAATTTGTGTGTCAAAGAATTTTCACTTTTGACACGTGTACTTTGTACACACGCACTTAAAACTTTTTTGAATTGATGACTTTTTTAATGAAATACGTTGGAAAATTAATTTATTTTGATATTTTATGGTGCCAGAGAATCGTTTTGGTCGCCTAGGGGGTGTTTTAATATAAGAATATGTACACTATTCTGGATTCTTTTGTAAGGGCATTGTGGGTCTAGTGATGTCTACTCGCTTTGCTAGTAGAGAATTTAGGAAACTGCATTTTCTAGTTTGTCTGAGTCTGGACTGGTGAGAGGCTTCGGCTGTATCTAGTAACCATCCTACCAGCAAAAACATACTGCCAAGCAAAGAGATTTGTATTCTATGTAGAAACCGTAAGAGGTAAACTACCTTTTACCAGCGCTTCCATATTAGATAGAAATAAAAAGAACTCTAACGTCTCTTATCCAAACGGACACTACAGGACACTCTTAAATTCACATTTTATGATGATGGCGTAATAACCTGCCAAAGGTAAGTTAACATATACTTAGTATGTAAAAAAAGAGTTGGATCATTATATTACAAATTGTTTCCAGTTAACGATTAGTAACGCATTAGCTTTGTAAATTTACAAGTCAATCAAACACGCCGACACAATTTACAATCTACTATGGTATAGTCGTATGGCATGTATAAGGAAAAGTAAAGCATATTTTCTGCCTTACCAGCGCAATTTTGCAGAGCCTTACGCAAAAACATAACGATCTGTTTGGATGTCATTTCTGCTCCAAAACACATCTAATAATATAAATCCAAAAAATGATAGTCAAATCCTACGCCATCTAAGACGAACTTCTTAGACGTTGTCGTTGATGTCGTTGTCGACGTTGACTCATTCATCGTCGTTGTCAACGCTTCAACCGTCCACTGCTGGACTTAGGTCTCACGTAATGATATCCACAAGGCCCGAACATGCGCCGCCTGGCTCCAGCGGCTACCAGCGACCCTCTTTATGTCATCCTTCCACCTTGTGGCGGGTCTCCCTACACTGCGCCGCCCGGTGCGGGGTCGGCACTCCAGCATCTTCGGGCCCCAACGTCAATCAGTTCGTCGGACTATGTACCCCGCCCATTGTCACTTCAGGTTCGCGATTCGTAGGACTATCTAATTGTTTTAAACTTAAATTTTCGTGGTTTATTAACATATTGACTATTTGAACGGGTACATATCACGATGGCGTGATATTACTTCGGTAACGTCGTGACCACGATCCATGCAACTGGGTCGAAATATCGGCAAAATTAAAAATTAAAAATCGCCATCGTGATATGTACCCGTTCAAATAGTCAATATCGTAGGACTATGTTGGTGACTTTGGTTCTGCCACGGATCTCCTTATTTTTGATTTGATCGCGTAAAGAAACTCCGAGCATAGCCCTCTTCATCGCACGCTGAGTGACTCTGAGCTTTCGTATGAGGCACATAGTGGCCTGACTATGGGCTTTAGACTCATTATATAGATATTAAAATTCAAACTACGTTTATTCCTTATATTATTTCCAATTAACGATTGGAATTACTTTAATTCCGTGGAGCAATTGAAGGTGCCTGGTATGGGATGCGACTTCTGTTGATACCATGGCACCTTCTGATTTAAAATTATCTTCAACATTGCTTCTTATTGTGACGACTGAGGCCGAAATAAATAATTACAGAAATATGGATAGATTATAGAAGGATCTAGAACACATATTTCTGCCATTTGGCGTTGAAACTATGGGACCGTGAGGGTCAGAAGCGAAATTATTTTTTAAACATCTGTGTAAAAGATTGCTAGATTCCACAAATGACCAGTTTAGCTATCCAAAGAGGTATGGACAGCAATTTAGATGCGGCTTATTATTTGATTTAATTATATTTATATTTTCCTCCTATTAACGATTGATGATGGTATTCATGAACGACTTAAGTATATAAAGACACCTTTTACGCGAGCTTAAGAGGCAGTGTATAATATTACACAAATTTAATTTAATTAAAGAATTAATATTTTGAATGAATACTAATCGAATTAATTTTTCATGCATAACTGTTTGCCAGATTTAAAAGAAAGTATGTATGGGCTACAGGAGCTGGTAAATATTATGAATTAGGCTTTGAAAAGGAAAGGAATGAAAGTTAATGTAAACAAAACGAAAGTTAAGCTCTTTGAAAGAGATGAATCTATGATGACTGGCAATATTTTGATAGATGGGGAACAAGTGGAAGAGGTGAAAGAATTTGTATACTTGGGATCTAAATTTACAAAAGATGAGACATGTGAAAGTGATATTGAAAGGAGAGTGAATGCAAGCAATATAGTAAATGGTGCCCTGCACGCCATTATGAATAGCTGGTGTCTTATAAGAAGGAAGGGGAAGACCAAGGCGAACGTTCCTGGACCAATTCCAGGACATTTTAAATAAGGGTCAGGTCAAGAGTACTTTAAACCGACGAACCTGTATGAAAAGTTTAATGAAAATGAAAGAAACGAAGGAGATATGCAAGGATCGTGACAAGTGGAAGGATGTTGTCTCTGCCTACCCCTATGGGAATGAGGGGTGATGCTATGTATTAATATTTGAATAAAAAATCTGCATGTATTATCAATAATATTCAAACTTAGTGGAATAATGGAGATTATTTTATTAACATAATAAGTGTGTGAAAAAATTCACATTTGTGTAAAATGTAAACATTCTTCATTCAGTATCTGGAGATAATAAATCTTATTAACTTGTAACCAAATTGAATATGAACATAATATGGCATTTTTTTAAATGAATTCATTAACTTTGAGATCTGGAGATTAGTTCTCTTTATTAATGAATGGTCCTTTTTTACATTTATGTATAGATGACATACATTTGACTATAAGCTTTTTACACCGAGCTATGCGCCAACACACAATTCTCTTATTTTGTTTGAACATGTAACTCATAAGACTTGATATTATTTTCCCTACGTGACTGTGGTAGCGTCAGCTGTTACTTGGAACAAATCGTAAAGTTCTTGTATGAAAGGCGTTTGTGATACCAATGCATGGCATATTATTGGCAATGTGAATGTACTATTTGTAGTCATCTCTTCAACCGATCGATTGTTAAACACAAATCACATCTAATCCAAATAGGGGTCAAAGACAATCTCTAAAAAACAGAATTAAGGCTTTGTATATAATATCGGTACCCTATATATATATTTGACAACTTTTAATCGAATAAATCTTCTTCTTCTTGAAGTGCTTTTCCGAATAACGGAGCTTAGCAGACAGTTCAGCAGATTTTTCCCTATCTTTTGTGAGGCGAAATAGTTGGATGGCATTTGCAATCGCAGTTCACTCTCTAATATTGTGAAAGCACGATATTTTTCTACGACCAACAGTCATTTTATAACGCCAGTGACTTTGTCCATTATTAGTTGATGAAGTCCGTACCTTTCGTGCCTATAGACGTTGCCGAGGTAGGATATTTTCAATTTTTTTGGCAGTGGCGACATCCGGGTTAAATTGCCATGGGATATGGCTTGGATGGACCCGCTGGCAATGCAGGCGGGATCCAGCCCCTGTGAAGAACGGGCAAGTAAGATTACTGGACATTTACTGAATGCCTGAGGAAAACCGCCCAGCCATGGAAGTCCTGTCTCCGTAGAATGCTGCGGCAAACCTCACGATACGAAAGAAATCTTACTTTATTACGATCTCCTTTTCCTATTTAACGCAACCAAACTCAGAGACAGAGAAATTTTATATTTATAGATAATTGTGTGTATATATGTATTTTGTTTAATTTATATAATATGTGTATTTCACCTCCTTTGTAGACATACGCCGACTTTTCTGAGACAAGATTTACACAGCCGAGCATTTCAGTTAAATCTCATGTAATACCCACAAAATACACCAGGAAAGTTATCACTTCAATAAAAAATAACGTTATATAAACGCGATTAATATGTAGTAAATGGTGTATATAATTAAAAACAGTTTTGAGAAGATTACACGCCCGTTTTTACAAGACTCATAACTTTTATGGATCCGAATCGCCCCTTCATTTGCCTAATGCGGCGCGCATAACAATCACCATTGCTGCCAACTGCCTACATAATTTTACTGTTTAGAGACGCAGCGATCAATAAAGAAAAGATTTCTCATTTAATATACGGTTATCCGGAATCCTTAGATAATAGTCGTCTTAAATATGCAAAAGCCTATGCAAGTCCGACAGTCACAGATTTCTTGTATATCATTGTCATGTTTACGCATGCCGAGTTAATTAAAACTCTACTCAGTAGTGTGGGACTCCCTGGATAATACTAAAAACACTAAAACCCAGCGGAACCCTCTACATCAAATGGGTGGAAGGCCAGAAGTTCGCCTACGCATTCGACTCAGATGCTTCCAACATAATGTTCAAGTAAGCTGCAAGAGATAGGCGTCCATATGCCTACCGCTTCTCACCCTCTGCTGCAGAAAAGAGACATTAGCTACCGGCTCTATCGCCGTCGAGCTTGCCATCTTTTGTACAATTACAGACACACAAAACGAGGCGAAAGTCCTTCATGATTATCTTACGATAGAAGGTGACGCTGGGGCCCCCAAGCGGTGCATTCTTCCACGGTGTGGCGACCCCAATCTAATGGAGCTTCACACTCCAGAAGGGGTATTTTATCTGTTTTACACGTTATCGTATCTAAATTTAAACTAGGGCCTCTCTTAAATCCTACCTGGATGAGTCGAATGGACTTTTGCACGAGAGTAGCTCCGGCGTCAGGAAACTCGGAGAGAACTCGGAGCTCGGAACATTTCGTCAGAGAACTCGGAGCTATCTTACATGTGCAGAGGTAGATAGCCGAGGGGGCATAAGTGGATACAGCCCCACATAACCCGATAGCCCCACTTAAGTTATCATGTATCTTTTATTAAGATTTCCCCGCGATAAAAATGACCTCTGCTAGTGATTCAAATGCTCGTAACATTACGCCAGAAAGATACTCATGAAAAAACTACACACACCCCATTGTTTGTTAACATAATATTCAGATTTTCTTCAGGTTTTAATTAACAAAAAAGGAAGTAAGTAAAGTTTACTGATGTCGGTACAGGATTCGATCAGGTGACTCTCTTGATCTTAAGTGATAGAGTTTAATTTATATTGCATAATAATAACTTATATTAAACTTCATTATTTATATATTTCAATATCGTATACGAACCAATGCCTAGAAGTAAATCTTGCGAATTGAATCGCGGAAGCTTTACTTCTTTGATGATGTTAATTTCTAACAGATAAATCTATTATAAAAAAATCAATAGCATGTTATTATACTGAGATAAGAGATAAGTGAATTCAGGTGACTAAAACTTTTCAAAATTCCATTTATTATATAAGCGAAGAAATCAAAAGCTTTACCGTCACCAGATGAGTCGGCCAAAACTTTGAAAGCTTTTTATTAATTTTCCAGGGTCAGCATCCCACGCACTGAAGGAATGGTATTGAATAGGTTTCATTTATCATTATAATGCTGCTAACCTTATATTATGACATGGACATCCATTTTATAGACCAATAGGTTCAAATGTGTTATATTCATCAGCATACTTGTGAAAAAATTTTCGATTTTTATGTATAAAGCCAATCCAAACTAATATTATAAAGAGAAAACATTTTTGTTCTTGTATGTATGTTTGTAACGTTTTCACACAAAAACTACAGGACCGATTTCACCAAAAGAAAGCTGCATTTTCACTGAGCGATATAAAATATATAACTTTCTCAAAAAAAAAAATAGGTATCCCTAATAAAAATGCATTAATGTAACCCAAGGTGTGAAAAAGTTAGTCACAAAAAATCTGTCATCGCGGGCGCTGGGAAATCTATTGATGATAGAATAAAAAAGTTCTACAATATTATAGAACGCATTAATATCTATAAAAAAGTACATGACACCATATGTCCAACTACTATAGTTATGCCACTGTAGATACTTTTTTACATTATAAAAGCTTATAAAAGTGCCTACAATAATCAAACCATATTATTCATAGCTCTGTGTCAATCCTTATCCTATTAAATGATATTTCAATACCTGTCAAATACTTTTTCAATTATTGAAATCGGACGTTCCATTCAAAGGAATTTAAAAATATTGTAGCCACCCTCATAACTGGGCCTGCGACTGGTGAGTTAGCTCATATTCCAAGGATCCCAATGTTACCCATTAATATACCTATATTGTCCTTATGTTTAAGAAGCTAAAAATTGCTGGAGCGATTTCGACCGAATCAAGAATTTTTCAATACCTGTGGAGTGTTTTTAAATTTCCTAATGTCATACATTCTATGTCAATGATGTCACGAAGTTAAAAAGGATTAATTACATATGTATTCGTTGTAAAGTAAAATCTGAATATCGATTATATTATGAATGTGTGTGTCTAATAATCTGAAAGGAAGTAATCAAAAACTAAGTTGAATAATATTAATAACTTTATTTATTTGGGCATAAAAAAAGAAAGTTACATTATTAAAATACCCCAAACTAGGTAAGCCCGTGACTTAGAGGTCAGCGTCTTTCCAATTTTATAATATATTATACGCCTAACCTACTTATATAATAGACAATTGTAAATGAAAACTTAATTTAAAAGTAATCCTTAATATACTCGTACGCGTAATATATAAATTCAATATAAATCTCTCTCTCTCTCTCTCTCTCTCTCTCTCTCTGTGTGTGTGTGTGTGTGTGTGTGCGTAATTAAAGTAAGTGAAACAGAACTTTTATGTTAACGAAAATAAATCTAAAGTCCGACTTAGTAGGCTTTCCCCTGCCACGAGATCGGTATCTACGCGAGTGAAACCGCGGGACATTGCTTGTCATTAATAAAGTAAGTGTGCCGAGGGACAGGAGGTCTCATTCTTGAGGAAAAGGAGTTAAAAGCCATTATTATGTAATACTCGTATGTCACAAGTTAATATTACAAATCTTGTTTCATTTCAAAATCATAAGTGTGACCATTTTATCCGTTTTAAATGCATATGTACCACCTTTATATCCATAGCATAAATCTTACGAATGCGGTGGGCTCAAGAAATTTTAGGTCTAAGCTCTAAAATATGAATAGGGGCTCAAAAGTCATCAAAATCATCCTTACATGATGTATGAACGGCCCCTAAACTGTGGTGTTCCACCCAATCATATGATTTAACCTTAGGTTATTGCATTTTCTAATTTGTCTGAGTCTGGACACGTTTTGAAACAACGTAGAAACCAAGGGTAAATTATAACTACACACAATAACGGTGCATTTAAAGAAATAAGCCCACCTAAAACCAATAAAATATGTTTAAAGTCGTAACTGAATTACTTTCACATATATAATGTTAAAAATTTACCATGAATAAAGACATGTATAATAAAATAGATAAAATACGTTAATAAGGACATACGAATGTCTACTTTAGAGAGATTACTTGTTGAAAGATTTAGCGTTGCTCACATAGACCTGTGAAAATATAAAACACCAAAATAACTTAAAATTAATGACTGTACACAATAGTAAAATCGTACGCAATTAGCATGGTCGTGAATATTAATAAAACATGTTAGCAGCTAATTAGAAATGCCTAAGAGATTTCTTTACAAGGATATTGTATGTTAAAATGTTGTTTAATAGTAAGTCGTTACAGTTTATGGGCCTTGAATATAATTGAATTCGTTAAACTATGGATTGCCTGATGTTATAAAGATAAAGGGATCCTATTGGGACGTAATTTGCTCACTGTTTTTTTTTAATGGAATACGTCATTAACCTATTCTGCTGTTACGTCATCGATATAAGATTATCTGTAAAGGTTCCTAATGTTTTACAAGAACAAAGGGAAAATTATTCTAAATACTTAATGTCTAAAGCTTACTCTGACTTATGCCATTACGGTAATAGAATAATCCTGGCTTAGACTATATCTTTTGGATTGTCCGACCGCGTATTTTATTGGCCTCCGTAATTTGCCCGTGTTTTATAGCCGAAATAACCGCCGCCTGCCTCTCCCCCACAATAACTTTTTTACGTCGGTTGCCCCGCGGCTTGAATGAAGCTAAATTCGCTCTTGGAACTTAAATGTTCATGAAAGACTACCAAATGTTAATGATATTTACCTTTGGTAATAGTTAAACTACACAATGTTATCTTTTTTTAATAAATTGTATTTAGAGGCTCATATGTTAGCAATTGAAAGTTGCCTCAAGGGTTTACATTGTTATTTAAATCACTTATATAATGAAAAACACAAATAATCATTAATAAACAAACACAGTTTATAAAATACTACAAAAAACCTAAAGCTTTAGGAACGGTCACTTTATAACTGATTTATTTTTTGTTTCTTCTATTGTCTAGTGTTACCGAGAAGCTAAATAGGTAATACAAATTATGACTTTAAAAGAAATAGATGCTTATATTTTTGATTGCCCGAGTTGAGAGAGAACTCGTATACAACTAGTAGTTGACACGGGAATATATACATAAAATGAAAAACTTTTGAATAAAGGACACGTGTAAACTTCCTTTAACAATAAAAAATGATAATATTTATTATAAAGCATGGTTAATGTAAGAGTAATAAATATTGCTCTTACATTATTCATTCATAATAAAATTTAGATATAATTTAAAATATACGCGATGTACAAGTGTACATCAGAAACTCGACTTTACTACTGTTTGGACAAGCATTGATTTTCACCAATTAGCATAAATGAATATTTCATGACAAAATGAGATATACGAAGAAATTTTTGGTGAAATCGGACAAATATCTCAAATCAAAACATTCATATTTACAAACATAAAGAAAGCTCATTCGATTCTAGGAATTTCGTTGTTATTATACTGAAGTTATACATATAATATATAATTACTATAACTTAAAAAATTAACCCCAAAAATAATGTAAAAATAGCCAGAAATATTTTTATTGACCAGTTAGCCCTTGAAAGCAATAACATCGGATATTAATTCCTGATAATATAATCTAAGCAGTCTATCAAGTGTCAATCTACACAACATTGAACCGTCACTCAAATATTTTCCTTAGCGGCACGTCTTTTATTTATTAAATTGTAAATATATATCGTTTTTGCCCATATTCTTAATCATAAGTTACATAGAATAACATGTAGTATACCAATTTAGCACGAGAGTGAGCAAAGACAGCCTTATTGCATTAAACAAACACAAACAATCCATTATGAAAGAACTTATTAACGGCATCGCGGAGGATTGCGAAATATAGATATAAAACATATAGATAACTATGAATACACACATAGTGTTTACATACATATAATACTATATAAAGTATACATAATGACTGCCATGTTGGTCTAGTGGTTAGCATGATCGGCTGCAGACATGAGGTCCTGGGTACTAGTTCCGGATTGGGCCAATTCAAAAATCAATATTGAATTTTTCATTAGGGTTTTCTCAATATTTGCCCGAAGTTGGGAAGCTGGTTATGTGTACCATCCTTGTGCCTCGAAGAGCACGTTAAACCGTCAGTCTTGGGCCCTGATCTCTCTCCGGTCGTGTCGGATTCCCGTCACATAGGACTATGAGAATGCAGGAATGGAGTGCACTTGTGTACTATGCCTGCCAACCCGCATTGGAGCGAGGTGTGTCTATACTCTAAAAACCCACTCTCCTATGAGTGAGGTCTGTGACTTTCAATTGGACGTTGCTACTTACTTATATACATACTGAGATAAAAATAAATATATTATTGTATATACTGTAAAAATAGGAAGTGATTTTGAGTGTCGGATTTCGAGAATTTTTTTTATATTGCTGACAGTTTAGCGCTTGTCTGTGATCTCACCTGATGGTAAGTGACGATACAGTCTAAAATAGAAGCGCGCTAATCTGGTAAGAGGCGATATACCCTTTATGGTTTCTACACAGCATCGGAACCGAAACCCAAATTTCTTTGGCAAAAACATACCGTCAAGGTATGTTTTTGCTGGTCTGGGAGTCTTTGCTGATAGTCTTTGATTCAGTCAATTTACAACATTAATGCTAATACAACATAATTGCTTTATAATGTTTGTTTAGGACAATTTGTGTCAAGTTTCTATTTTTCTTTTTTTACATAAATATATGTCCGAGTGGCTTCATAAAGTTTTGAGCAACATTGTTTTACACATTTTATAGTATTGAGTTACATCCTATCTTAACTATAATATACTTCTATAATTATTTTTGCATGGAGGATTTCAAGTTAACTGCCTCTGGGGATACCAAAACGCAATACTTCTACAAAGAAGTATAGACGCTGACGAATAGGCCTCATCGGAGTGCTTCGTATAACAACGAAACTAGAAGGGATAATATGTAACTCTCATGAGATTTTTGGAGTTTTTATTTACAAGTTAACCCTTAAAAAATATAAAACAATTAAAATGTATAAAAGGTGTTATTAAGTGGGAGTCCTAGAAAACTAAAGTTATCTTTTATAATGAATTTGAGAGAAAATCAGCTAGCTTCTCTTAGTTTCAAATTTTATTTCAGAGTGTGATTTAAAAAAAATCTTTTATACCTTTATTCTAATTAATACAAGAAATGTATTTATTACCAGTTTATTGCTTATGACAGTTAAATAATTTTATAGAAAACTCATGTTCAAAAATATTACATATCACTATTATTTCGTCTAACAGTTTCAATTATAGCGATAGGACACTGTTCAGTCGTCAGTTTTTTGATAATTTCTTCTTTTCATCTCACTTTACGATATAAAATATGGCGAGTAGCAAATATACGAGGTGGAAAAGATAATATTCGGAAAGACCACATTGAAATATATGTATTTATAAATTTTTTTTTCTCGTAAAACTTTCTAGATAACTCCTTCACTTCCACCCAAATGACTGGTCTGATACACTAAGTAAAATGTCTGAAATCAAAGAACTTGTACGATATATATATTTACATATATGTTTTGTAGAAGATAAGATTGCAACGTACAAGATGTTAATAATATCCTGTCGCACTTTCGTGCGAAATTATCGTTGCTGTAATATCGTCTAGTGTTACCACGTGGAAAATTACAGTTACCATAACATCGTGTCGTACTATCATGTGCAAAATTGCCGCAAAACTATATAGGCACTACTTGGAACATGTATGTTATACCGTCTACTGTGTTGAAACCGGTAATAGTTATTTATAAGTTACTGAATTAGAGTCTACGGACGAACGAAACGCTATCCATATTATATAAACATGTATCCAAACTGCCTCATTGGTCTAGCGGTTAGCA
Source organism: Elymnias hypermnestra (assembly GCA_015832385.1). Taxonomy (NCBI): domain Eukaryota; kingdom Metazoa; phylum Arthropoda; class Insecta; order Lepidoptera; family Nymphalidae; genus Elymnias; species Elymnias hypermnestra. The sequence goes on along the minus strand of JACTOM010000040.1, from coordinate 1,357,586 downwards.
TGTTCGACTACAGACATGAGGTCCTGGGTTTGAGTCCCGGGACGGGCCAATTCAAAAAAATCAATATTGAGTTTTCTGTTAAGATTTTCTCAATATTTACCCCAAGTTGGGAAGTTGGCGGTGTGATCCACCCCATTAAGCCGTCGGTCCTGCGCCTGATCTCTCTACGGTCATGTCGGATTATGAGAGCGAAGGAATAGAGAGGGCACATTTGTGTACTATGCCTGCCAATCCGCAGTAGAGCAGCGTGGTGGGTCTATACTCTAAAAACCCTCGCTTCTCGGAGTGAGGAGGCCTGTGCCCAGTAGTGAGACGATAATGGGCTGCTACTTACTATTCGTATTTCCCTTAAACAAGCCGAAACTGGAGAACGATTTAATTCATATGGTAAATAATTACATATAATAAAAACAGACTTGACTGGATAGTAATAAAAGTTATAAAAAATATATATTTCAGGTTTTTAGATACTCACAGCTTGTCATTGGTATCCTTGGAATTTGAGCAACTCGTTAAATGTTTTGAATTGACTGTCAGGTATATTTCTTTCGCATTGTAGACGCTCATTAAGAACGGGGTTTTCTATATTTCCATAGAATCCGGAATTACACGTGTGACACTGCAGAAAACGAATATACAATACAAAACCTCAAAATATATGTTATTAAATGGATATTCTCATTCAAGAAGAAGTAAAGTTTCGTTATTAAGAAACCACAAGATCCAATATCTCGGAATTGCATAAAGTCATCACGGATCTAGATAATAGGAAACCACAGCTAATTTAATAATAAAAGGTAGTATTTTTTGCAATTAGACGCCATGAGTCAAGATATATTTCATAAGTTTATATGGCTTCGATCCGAACTCGAAATGTTTTGATTGCTTTATACTGCTCTTAAATGAGATGTGTGGGCGACAAATTTGTTGTTAAGATGGTGCTACATATCATTAGTCGCAATATTATGGTGTTTTGGTGTTGTCCATTATAAATAAAAATCAATGTTTGTTTATTTCATTTTCACGCGCTACCCATATAATAATTAATTCGCTATAGCAATTCGGTTTTCGGTTATAAGACATTTATTTTTCAACAAAGTACACATAAGTTCACTTAAAGTGAGAATCTTATACATACATAGCACCACGTCCATTCCGTTAGGAGTAGGTAGAGACCACGTCCTTCCACTTGCCACGATCCTTGCATATCTCCTTCTCTTCTTTCATTCTCATTAAACCTTTCATACAAGTTCATCTGTTTAGAGCACTCTTGACCTGGCCCTTATTTAAAATGTCCTGGATTTGGTCTAGGAAGTTCGCCTTGGTCTTCCCCTCACAACTTTCACAATCACTCTTGACTCATAAATCCTTTTTGTCAGTTTCCTTTCATTCATTCTCTCTACGTGCTCGAACCATCTAAACATACCTTTCTTAATTCTAGTCACTACATCTTCTTTTACACCACAACGTTCTTTTTGACGTACAAAACGTACGTTTGAGAATTTTACATAGTTTTAAATTTATTTTGACATTTTACAAGTTAGCGTCGAATATATCACAATTTAAGAAGAGAAAGTTACATCAAAATTGAGAAAGGAAATCACAAAAAACTACAATATACAATACAAAGGGTAGTTACACAAAGAAAAACAACAACAATTAAACTTATTATCAAACTTATCACGCCGACAATAATGTCTGTGTAACCCCAAAAACTTATACATACATTTCGATGGCTATAAAAGGTCAACTTGCGTTTTACATATTTCGACGTATCATTAATTATATCACACACTTATCATGCTAAGTCGTAATCAACAAAGATTATCAATATTTTATATCAACAATTAATTTGAGTTTGTTTTTATGTGTATAATAACACAATATAACAAAATGCTTTAAGTAGTGTACTCATTAAATTTAAATGTAATCATGTGAATTCAATTCGTTCGAAAAACCTGATGCGATTCTACGACGGTCAAAATATATAGAGTGTTAGGAAACTGCTCCCGAAAACGAAGAAAGACAATAGTACTATTGACGCCTTTGATGATGGAACGGAACAAAATCGATCCTGATTTAAAAACAAAACATATTTTTAAAACGTTTCATTAGTATTATTCTTCATCATGACAGTAAAATCAAAACAAAACGATAGTTACATAAAAAATACATTACTTTACTAAAAACGACCTCTAGGTGCCCGCGTCCCCTAGCTAGAGGTTATTGACCCGGGCTCGACGTCAGCAGTTTTTAGTTTTGTGTTTCATTGCTGGTTTTTTTTTAAATAAAAATAAAAAAAATTATTAAACTCTCGTTTCATTTAGCTGTACTAACACGTTGGAGAATAAATAATGCTTATAAAACTTTTTTTTATAAATGTTTTTTTTTAATCTGGACCTTTTTTTCCGCCCCATCATCAAAGGTGTAACTAATACTAACGTCTGTCTTCGTTTTCGGGAGCGGTCTCCTAACACCTTGAATAAGCTAAATATGCTTTGCTATACATGCGAAACCGGGACGAGTGACTACAATATTATAGGAGAGCATTTTTACGACCTTATAGTCTTAACGTTGTATGGTGAACGTTTGCAGTTGATATGCGTACAAGAATAAGTTTATTTTTCTTAAATTTGTCTATTATAAACGTTCCTTTTAAGATAATTAAAACAAGATATACAAAATGAAGTTGAATATACGCTGCGACGCTACCGCAGTCATAATCAAATATATAGTTCACTGACTTGTGTCTTGTCCACTGAATATATCGTTAAAGAAGATTGTTCTCTGAAACTGTTTCCAAATATAATGCAGAAATAATAATGCATGCTTCGTACAATGCACCCTTAACATCTTGGGGCAATGTGTTCTTCACAATTATAGCGTACATCGTTCCAGATTGTGTCCATTGTTTTAGATAAAGTGGGTCACACAAGTAGTATTTTTTGTATTTCCCTCATACGATTCAGTTGTAGCGCTCGCGAATCTCTAATGAAATTGAACAGTTTTTAGATCACAATGGCAAATCACTCGAAGCAGAAAAATTGAGACAAAATTTCGGGTTATAATTGGCTACTGGATTAATTTCAGCTGAAACAATACAAGTACTGTTTTATATTGTACTCATATACAAAAGTATATAGGTTTTATTATACATATGTATATCTATCAGGGCAAGATAAATCAAGTCGCCTCATATATTATTACCAGCGGCCCGGTTCGTGCTTCGCTACGAATAAAGTGAAATAATAATAAAAAATAATTGGAACATGAAATCCGTTTATCCAAACAAAAAATATGTTATTAATTGCTACTTATTTTAATACTTAATCCAAAACCACCAACACCACAATCCCAATCTGGAAAGTTTGACAACAAAATGATTCACATTTATTGAATTCATTTGTTACAAAACATGTGATAAATTAAGAACCGCTCGACCGATTTTGTTCAAACTTCAGATAAATCATCTACTAAATAGTCCGAACAAAACCTAAACATTTAATTTGGATAGGTGAGCTCGTTCTTGAGTTATAAAATTACAACGAAAAGTGGCATTGACTTTTATACATATAGATACGCTAACCCTGACGTCCTCGCTGGCACAGTGATGGAAGTAGCCGACTTGCTAGCAGAAGCTTCGGGTTCGATCGCGGGTCAGATTGTGCAGCTAGGAGACCTCAGCGTCACCTCCACGTGCGATGCTCTCCAGTGAAAGATCGTGGGCGGAAGTGGCCTTCTTTTGCGAGCCGATAGTCACGCTAGGAAGCCCGCGAGGGAGAGAGGAGGGCAGAATGCAGTGAATGCTCACCACCGAAGGAGGCGGGATACAAGACAGCGCATATTTGCGCAACTTTTTCCGCCTCCGTGAATCCTCAGTCTGACTCATCTGAGACACCAGGGCAGAATGCCAAAGCTGAACTTCTGGTGCCTCACTAATGGATGGAGAAAGTTCCGCTGGATTTGAGTGGATATTGCGAGATCTCTTCCATCCCACAATCCTGACTCGTCATCAGTCGGAATTAGTGCGTAAATTGTATTTCTCAGCGACAAAAAAAGGGTTCGATCGCCGATAAGACGAATTTAGGAAATTTTATTTTCTACTTTGTCTGAGTCTGGATTGGAAGCTTCAGCCTTGACTAGTTACCACCCTACCAGCAAAAGACTTACCGCCAATCAAAGAGATTTGTGTTCCAGTACGATGCTCTATAGAGACCCAGGTAAAATTACCTCTTAAAAGATTAGTGCGCTTTCATCTTAGACTGTATCATCACTTACCATCAGTCGTGATCTGAGTCAAACCTGCCAATATAGCTTTTTGATTACAACTTAGCGGGTTTGAATTCGATATCGGCTCCTAAGTGTTTTGTTTATTGTTATTTATTTATTATAGAGTCAATTTCAAACAGAAAAATATATCTTTATTTAAGAAAAGAAATAATATTCTGATATTAATATAAAAAAGTATTATTTATGGTGCCCCTGAAACCCATGTAAATGAAGTTCTAGCGTAGCACTATTGGACAGTGAATTCTAAGATAAGAATTATAAAATCATGTTATAATAAATGTAATATTATAGTACATTTATTCAATTTTAAAAAACATTTGAAGTAACTTTTGTTGTTGTAGAATTTAAAATGTTAATAATTCGTAGTCCTTATCCTTTTAAAACTTTAAAGGCCTCGCTAGTAGGGTTCCGGATTCAATTCCCGTATTTTCCAATTTATCTGAGTCTGGAAAGGGATTTATGTGCCAATACGATGCTGTATATTTATTCATTTAGGAATACAAACAGCACATACAATAAACGCTTCTAAACCAATGTTAGTAATAATGATACATTCTAATGTATCCAATTAATGGCGTACACAGCTTTCAAGATGTGTACGCCATTAATTGTTTGTTACATCAATCAAAAATGGAATTAAAAGGTTAATTAATTAACGATGAGCAATAAATTAAACTATAAACTGCAAATGGTAAATGGACTACAACACAACAACTACACTATATTTACATAAGTAGAAGCATACTCAATTTGTTGGTAATATTTCACAATTTTTTGATTTGAAGCACAGTAGGTTGTCACAGAATATGTTAATGCTAGCGTTAATTGCACAAATTCGGTTATATGTACTACATAGTCTATTGTTAGGTGTAAGGGGGTAAGGGGGAAACGCGTCCCAGTCCGTTTCTCCAAACGTCAACCTCACCTGCACGCGGTGCACCCTGCTCCTACCGACGAGGCTCTGGCGACCGACAAATGGCGGTATAACCATTCTATATAGCTGACCTAAATACCACAGACCGATAACGGGCAGCAGCGTTATCGGTGCGATAAGGTCAGCACTGCGATCACCAACCCGCCTGCCAAGCGTGGTGATTATCGGCACAACCACAAATGACTAAAACAAGGCAGCAACGGCCCCCAGTCCCCGGCAGCCCCGCTATTCCTAGCTCTGGCAGCGGTTATGGTAACGGCGGGGCAGGGGGTGCTAAGAATCTCCGGAAGAGATTCCGCTGCCAACCCCGACGACTTGACCTGGCAACATACAACGCACGCACTTTGAGGACCGACGAAAAGATCTTCGAACTGGAAGAAGCAGTAAACAAGTTACACTGGGATATTATAGGATTGTCCGAAGTCCGTAGAGAGGGGGAGGACACGATAATCCTCGAATCCGGTAACTTGTTTTACTACCGGGAAGGTGAAGTTCAATCTCAAGGTGGTGTCGGATTCCTTGTCCACAAATCCCTCGTCAACAGCATTGTAGAAATTAACAGCGTGTCCAACAGGGTAGCGTACCTGATACTCAGAATCACCAAACGGTATTCGCTGAAGGTCATCCAGGTTTACGCACCCACATCATCACATCCGGATGAGGATGTAGAGGTTATGTATGAGGACATATCCAGGGCCATGCATACCTCTCGGACATTCTACAATGTTGTGATGGGAGATTTTAACGCAAAACTCGGCGAACGAAGTGGGGCAGAGTTGAGAGTGGGGCAATATGGCTATGGGCAACGGAACCAGAGGGGACAGATGCTCGCTGATTTCATGGAAAAGGAGGGACTCTACATGATGAACTCCTTTTTCAAGAAACAGCCGCTCCGAAAATGGACCTGGCTGAGTCCCGATGGTTCCACGAGAAATGAGATAGACTTCATCATGTCTACGAAACGGAACATATTCAATGATGTCTCTGTGATCAGTAAAGTGAAAACTGGGAGCGATCACCGCATGGTAAGAGGCACATTGAATATCAACGTCCATCGAGAACGGTTCAGACTGGTGAAGTCTACGCTCCGACCTACTCGTGCCCAAATCCAAGACCCCGAGAGCTTTCAACTAGAGCTGCAAAACCGCTTCGACGGCCTTGAAGAATGCGAATCTGTGGATGAGGTTAACAATAGGCTAGTAGAAACTGTTCATATGGTTGGGACTAAGTACTTCAGAGCCCGTAAAAAGAAAACCAAGAGATTCTCTGACTACACTCTCAATCTCATGGAGCAAAGACAGACAATGAGCTTACAGTCAGCAGCGGACGCGTCCGATTACCGGCGTATCAACAGACAGATCTCCAAATCACAAAAACGTGATCTGCGAACCTTCAATACGGAGCGCATCAAAGACGCTATTGAACGCAATAAAGGCTCCAAAGTGTTCGCAAGAGACCTGTCTATTGGTCAGCGCCAGCTTACGCGGCTGAGGACCAGTGATGGCAAGCTCATTGCGTCGAAACCAGAGATTTTGAGCGAGGTCGAGAATTTCTATGGACAGCTATACTCATCGACTGTCAAGCCTATTGACTGTTTGGCTGCAGATCCCAGAGCCAAACTAACCCGACACTACACTGAAGACATCCCGGACGTCAGTCTGTACGAGATTAGTATGGCTCTCAAACAGATGAAGAACAGCAAGGCACCAGGTGATGACGGAATCACAGCAGAACTCCTGAAGGCGGGTGGAAAACCGGTACTCAAAGTCCTTCAGCGAATGTTCAATTCCGTCATCCTCGATGGCACAGTGCCGGAGGCATGGCATAGGAGCGTGGTGGTTCTGTTTTTCAAGAAAGGCGACAAGGCCTTATTGAAGAACTACAGACCTATCGCGCTGTTAAGTCATGTCTACAAACTGTTCTCGAGAGTCATTACGAATCGTCTCGTTCGCAGATTTGACGACTTCCAGCCTCCCGAACAAGCCGGTTTCCGAAAAGGCTTTAGTACCATAGACCACATCTTTACGCTGCGGCAGATTATACAGAAGACCGAAGAGTATAATCGGCCACTTTGCTTAGCGTTCGTGGACTATGAGAAAGCCTTCGATTCGGTGGAAACATGGGCCGTGTTGAGATCTTTACAGAGATGCCGAATTGACTACCGGTACATACACGTGTTGAAGTGCTTGTACGAAAACGCCACCATGTCAGTCCGTATACAGGACCAAAGCACAGCGTCTATCCAACTGCAACGTGGAGTGCGACAGGGAGATGTTATCTCCCCGAAGCTTTTCACTGCGGCGCTGGAAGACCTTTTTAAGCTTTTGGAGTGGAACGGACTGGGCATCAACATCAACGGCGAGTACATCACTCATCTACGGTTTGCCGATGACGTAGTCATTATGGCAGAGACTCTCGAAGATCTCAATACAATGCTGGATGACCTCAGCAGAGTTTCTCAACAGGTGGGCCTGAAAATGAACATGGATAAGACGAAAATTATGTCTAATATCCATGTACCGCCTCACCCAGTCATCGTTGAGAACTCAGCTCTCGAAATTGTTGACGAGTACACATACCTGGGACATATAGTCCAGCTAGGTAGATCCAATTTCGAGAAGGAGGTCAACCGCCGAATCCAACTCGGTTGGGCTGCGTTCGGGAAGTTACGCCAGATATTTTCGTCTGATAACCCTCAGTGCCTGAAGACCAAAGTCTTCGAACAGTGCGTGTTGCCAGTGATGACCTACGGTTCTGAGACATGGTCGCTGACTATGGGCCTCATGCGGAAGCTCAGAGTCACTCAGCGTGCGATGGAGAGGGCTATGCTCGGAGTTTCTCTACGTGATCGAATCAGAAATGAAGAGATCCGTAGTAGAACCAGAGTCACCGACATAGTCCTGCGAATCGCGAACCTGAAGTGGCAATGGGCGGGGCACATAGTCCGAAGGACCGATGGACGTTGGGGGCCAAAGGTGCTGGAGTGGCGACCCCGCACCGGACGGCGCAGTGTAGGGAGACCCCCCACAAGGTGGACCGACGACATAAAGAGGGTCGCCGGTAACCGCTGGAGCCAGGCGGCGCAAGATCGGGCCTTGTGGACGTCATTACGTGAGCCCTATGTCCAGCAGTGGACGTCCATCGGTTGAAGCGACGAGTCTATTGTTAGGGGAATTTTATGTTATATATGTTTGCGAGAACATGAAATATCTTAAAAATTGGTTTTCTGGGAGGTCTGAAAGACACGTTTATTTTAATATCATTTAAAATTGATTCGCATCTAACTATACCACCAATCACTTTATGTAAAAATATGAAGTCATGCAGCTTTCTTTTCATAGCCAATGAATCCATTTTGAAGTGTTTGAATCGTGAATAATATGGAGCTCTGTGAGAAATACCCAAACAAGTACATGCCAAATGCTTGGGTAAGGCTCGTTGGATTTTTTTCAATTCTTTGTGAATGAACGGCATATTCCGGATTCCATTTTTGAGACGCAAATTCGAGATGACTTTGTACTAGCATTTTATATAAAGAGGGTTAAGTGGTAGTGATAAAATATTTAGAATTTCTTTTCAAGAAACCAAACACTTGGGCGGCCTTTCAGACTATTTTGTAGATTACGTAGTAAAGTCTCGGATTTCATTAACACCTCTCAAGTTTTTTCCCGATATTAAATAGGATGACAAAAAAAGGGTATCGCTTTTTTAGTAAATTGGATCATTTTATTTATAAGGCACCATTGTTCAATTATTTTCAAATCGTCTAGAATGAGTTTAGTATCAAGTATCAATCAACTAAAAAGAGCAGGAGACCCAAGTGGGAACCTTGGGGAACACCCGTAAAAGCGTAAAGATATGTTGTAGATTCGAAACCTTCTATAATTATAGATTAAGGGCGATTGCAAAGATAGGATTGAAACCAAATTAAAAGGTCAAGACCAAATAATTGTAATTTTCTCAGAAGAGAATAGTGATGCACTTTGTCAAAAGCACTAGTTAGATCGGCGTAGACTGTATTTACTTGATAACCCTTTTTAACTAGGCGTGACACGCTATTGACAAATTTAGCTAAATTCGTCTGGACAGAGTAACCCTTCCTGAAACCATGTGATAAGCTGTTAGTATGAAATTCGATAAGTTAATGTATGTTAATGATTCGAACACTTTAGAAAAGTACGGCAAGATTGAATTTGGTCTGTTATATCATCCTGGGCTTCTTTCTTAGTTACGAGTAGGATTCTAGCATGTTTCCATTGTTAAGGGTATCCTTCTCTTAAAGACTTAAAACAAATTACAGCGAGAGGTCTAGACAGCTGGGCTGCACAACGTTTGACGAAAAATGGTTGGATATTAACTGTATAGAAACCATAAGAGGTCATCGCAGTAAAGCACTTACGAATAACCACATTAATTTTTATTATTTAATGTTTTAATTGCCTCAAAAATATACAATAGTACTTCCTTATCCGATAGATAGATGTGGAGACAATGAAATGGAATATTTTTTATAAAAAAAGGTAGAAACTTTTATTCAGTTTCTTTCAGTGATCGGCGAAAGCATCTACAATTGAACACAATTTTGCTTTATCATCGTTATCTTGGATGGACGTCCTTTAGAGTTCTTTTCTAAAAATATTTTCTTTTCCATTTTGCAAACGATAAAAATGAATACATACTTAATATGAATTGTTCAATGTAATGGATTTAAAGTACCATTTAGAAAGACGCTTATTTAATCTCTGCTATTGTGGTATAATAATTAAAAGAGACTGCAATTAAATAGTTTGCGCAAATTATAATTAATCCGTGATGCCCACATACTGATTACATAGCTTTTTTAAAATAAAATTTATTGAATTAAGTTATTAGTATGTTACTACTATCCAGGTGGTCAGTTTTGAGAATTCAATCTATATACATATATATATAAAACAAATTCGGATTAGTTACCTCATAACTTAAGAACATCTGGACCAATTTTAAAAAGCAGAAGCCTTACTAATATTATAAATGCGAAAGTAATTCTGTTTGTCTGACGCAATTTCGCGCCAAAACTACTGAACCGATTTCAATTTAATTTAACAAACAGATAGTCTAGAGCCTGAGGTAGGATATACGCTACTTTTTAACGTAGATTGACTTGAAATTTGGATATATTAAGTTCTCACGACGAGTCTATACGAAATTTGGATATATTAAGATCTTAACGAAGACGAAGTCTTACTGAGAACGTAATTTCCCAAATCCCCGCGGCTTCCAGATAAAAGCGAAACTTACTGAAAGATTTCATTTACCATTCACACTTCGGATTTGACATTGGTTATACATGTTCCTTTCGGAAAGAAAATTTGCACTAATAACAGGATAAACGAATAAAGAACTACGCGAGTAACACCGCGGGAAACAGCTAGTTACTAATAACATATCGAAAAAACAGAAAATACAAGAGTTCTCCAAAACTATTCGCGCGGTTGACTTGAAACTCGACACATATGTTCCTTTCGCGCCGTAGATAATCACTAAGAACGGGCACGGCTAACATCTCGTACAACAGCTAAAACAATATATTACCGTGAAAAAAACCTAGCAATCTAATACCACTTATATAATATTACGGAAGTCACCAGAATTTTTACTAAAATAACCTTTACTCTCATTTTATTCAAGGCTTGAAATATACATTAGGGATCTTTTCGTAAGAAAAGAGTATAACTCTATATTATTATTCAATGAATTTCAACTTAATACCTTATTGCTGGGGAAGAGGAAACTTAAATTAAAGTCGAGCCTTGATAAAGCTTCTTTTTACGCAAATTGAATATAATTTAACTTAGACCATAACGGACTTTGTTCTATCTTTACAGCTATTACACAAGTGATGTTAAACTACTTACATTTAAACCTTTTTAGGAATAAAAATTGTGACATAATTTTGTACAGTGTTTAATGCTACTTGCGTGTTTGTTTTTTTTTTAATTAGCAAGCAACATTTACGCCATAAATTCTTATTCAAAATTTGTTTATTCAAATAGGCTTTTATAGGACTTTTGAATTGGGAAATGTCATTTTTATTAATAAGTCTGATGATGTTATGAAAGAAAGAGTTAAAATGTAAAGTTACGATGTTTCCTTCACCCCCTGTTCTGAGAAGACGCCACAACAAACTCAGACAGATGAATTTTTTACTCTAACCATTACAATTAATTAATTTTATTTTGATTAGACCATATCTTTCACTTTCACGCTTTTTTTATCGTCTTAGAGAGTCATTAAAAGATTTTTTCAGAATTTCAATTCATTCTTATAGTAGTTTATAATAAAATGAAATTAAAATATTGCATACAATGGAAATTTAAAATTAATATTAATTATTAGTAATTTTAATAGACTTGATTCTAAATCCTTTAATTGCGTCAAAAATTATTACGTATATATCCTTAGCCGTTTGAAAGTTTGGAAAAAATATGTCACGCTCGCAATTTATTTTTTCCCACTAAGTCGCATGAAAGTCAAAGACGTACTAAGCTTTTAATGAAAAGTACTTAATGCGACAGAAGTTCGCTTTTAATTAATACATCAAAAGTTCAGCTTAAAGCTACCGACGTCAAAACATTTTTATTCAATTATGTTGAATCAAAAGTAATTAAAACGCTTGCTACATACACGGTCATTTAAATTTTTTTATTGATTTCTATCAAACATTTTAAATTTATATAATATCGAATTTGAAAGTCCATTTATATTTTCAAAATAACAGCATCTAACTAAATACTCGTAGATATGAAATCTAGAGAAGCTGGAGGGCTCGCTGGCGTAGTGGTATGAGTACTCGCTTTACTAGCAGAGGTCACCAGTAGGTCGATTGTAGGAAATTTTATTTTCAAATTTGTCCATGTTAATTGCTCCTTAGCAGGGTAGCGCTCTTTTATCTTTTATTGTATCATCACTAACCATCAGGCGTGATCACAGTCAAGCGCTAACTTGTCAGCAATAAAGGTAAAAAAGATTAGCAGCCCATTAACGTCCCACACACAGGCACAGGTCTTTTCACTCATATGGGAGAAGGTTTTACAACTACACTCTCTATTCCTTCACTCTCATAGTGCGATGTGACAGAAATCCTACACGACCGGAGAGACATTAGGCGCAGGACCGACGGCTTAACGTGCTCTCTCAGGGTCGGGGATGGAAAACACCGCCAACTTCCCAACTTCGTGCAAACATTGAGAAAACCTTAATAGAAAACTCAATATCGATTTTGAATTAGCCCGACCTAGGACTCGAACCCAGGACCTCATGTCTGTAGTTTAACATGCTAACCACTAGACCAATGAGGCAATTTGTCAGCAATAAAAAGAGCTAATTTGAATATATTTGTATTCGCTAATTATCGAGATAGCTGGAACTATTATGACGGGACTTTTAAAGGAACATAGATGAACTCATCTCGAAGAGTCAAGATTATTAAATTTATATAGCATTTTAAATGAATAACGCACAGCTTTCATATCATATACAAGATGTATAATAATGAATGGATGGCCTTGTTAGTGCCTCTGTGGGAGCCCTCGTTTTGCTAGCAGTGGTATCGGATTCAATCCACGGTAGGGCGAATTGTAGCGAATAAAATTAGCATCCACATAATACAGCAGCCTTTCGAGGTAGCTTTAAATATGCTGCCACACACCGCTGGAACACGATTCCTTCGCCTCGTTGGTGCTCAAGTTCAGGCCAATCATATATAATAAAGTGTAAGTGGCACTTATTTCGCATGCAGCGCCAAAGTTCATAGGCAATTATTATTATCCCTGACTTCCTTGTCATTTTCCACTCCAGTAAGACTCTTATATTATATTCAGTTTATAATATATTATATAATTACATTATGATTATGGGGAAGATCAAGGCGAACGTTCCTGGACCAAATCCAGGACATTTTAAATAACGGCCAGGTCAAGAGTACTCTAAACCGACGAACTTGTATAAAAGGTTTCGTGAGAATGATAGAAGCGAAGGAGATATGCAAGGATCGTGGCAAGTGGAAGGATGTTGTCTCTGCCTACCCCTATGGGAAAGAGGCGTGATGCTATGTATGTATGTATGTATGTATGTATGTATATAATTACATTGGTTAATATATATGTCGGAGAATAAGAGACAAAGGAAGCATAGAAGCGTAGGGCTCTCCGCCGACATCGTCGCACTAATGCGCTAACTATCGGGAAGCGGCGTGTTCGCGCCGCGTCTCGACAGTGAATCGAACCCTGGACTTGTCATGGGCCCGAATCTCAGGGTTGCATACATTGCAGTTCACGGCCTGATCGAACAGTGGGTAATGTTGGTGCAATCAAACGTTTTATTAATTAACTTAGATTATAATGTCTAATCACTTAATGTTCCCGATAACAATTTATACAAACTCATTAATAATAATGGTTAGGAACGTGACAGTTTCAAAAGTCGACCGCATCGACGGGCCGCCACCTGAGAACTACTGAGAGACGTGCACCGGACTGCCACTATTGACTCTTTCCCACGACGATAGACAGATGGCGCCTGCGCTCCAACGATTACCGCACTCCGACTATTATTATATTTAGTTCATCCGCCCATCCTATATGAAACATATAACATCTTTCCATATTCATCATATAACCACTATTTATTTACCCCTACACGTTTATCCCCTTTTAATTTTAAGTAAATATTTTATACAACAGCAAAGGCTGATACTGACGATTCGCTCTCATATCATTAATATTTATTTACCTTTATATAGTATAAAGTAAGTAAGTAGCAGCCCATTAACGTCCCACAGCTGGGCAAAGGCCTCCTCACTCCGAGGAACGAGGGTTTTTAGAGCATAGACACACCACGCTGCTCCACTGCGGATTGGCAGGCATAGTACACAACAAGTGCATTCTCTATTCCTTCACTCTCATAGTCCGATGTGACGGGAATCCGACACGACCGGAGAGAGATTAAGCGCAGGACCGACGGCTTAACGTGCTCTCCCAGGGTCGGGGATGGAAAGCACCGCCAACTTCCCAACTTCGGGCAAATATTGAGAAAATCTTAATAGAAAACTCAATATCGAGTTGTGAATTGGTCTGACCCGGGACTCGAACCCAGGACCTCAAGTCTGTAGTCGAACATGCTAACCACTAGACCAATGAGGCAGTCGAGGCAGTTATATAGTATATTTATCTATAATAGGATATGTTAGGGTCGCCGCTGAAAACCAACGTTGGGCTAAAGTCCAACATTAGTAGCTGAACGGTGTTCCCAGGTCGGTGTCACATTTAACTATAATGACATTTTATCTATAATCTAGTTATACTTGTCTATTATATAGTATATTGTTGTATGTAGTTAAGTGTGACTGAATCAAGTAAAAGGTTTTTTTATTTATTTATTTTCAGTTTTTTTTCGAGTCTGGGCTGGTAAGCGGCTTCAGCCGTAGCTATTTCCCAGCCTATCAGCAACAACGTGATGCCAAGAAAAAAGTTTTCATTGCGATACAATGAGAGGTATATCACATATTAATAGGTTATCGCGCTTCCATATTAGACAACATCATCACTTGCCATCAAATGAGATCACTCTGAAACGCTTATCTGTCAGCAATGAAATATCAATGAACAGTGTCGTATCCTTTTTCTTTAATGTAGAATGACGGTATGGCTCAATTATGGACGTGAAATCACGTGGATTCTTATTAAGAATCCTTGAAAGGGACCACTAATTTCTTTTTAAAAAACTTTGATGCCATTATGTTGTTTAAAATTCATAATTGTGTTTTTTGGTTAAGGAAACCATCGTGGGTAAATTTGCATATTTTGGAAGCAATTCTGGAGAATGTATAGCCTGGCAACCTACATTAGAACAGCGTGGTAGGTTGTAATAACCTGCAACAGCTGTAATAACCATCTACCCTACGACCGATAAGATCTGTATACTGCAAACTGGCACTTCGTACTTATTATAAGTAGCGTAGAGGATTGCAATCACAAAAGTTAGATAACACAGATGGATAATGATCCCAAAACCTTTAACAAGGCCTTATCACATTTAGTCTCTTAACAAAAATATACTGCGGAATTAGACTATCTAGTTAATATAACTTAATTTACTGCTCAATCACAGTAAATGATAACAAAGCTAAATGTCATCTTATTTTGATAAATTTAAGCACGTTTGCAACATTTGTATCAGCGTCACGAGTAGACATTTGAAATTTGGGCTCTGTAAACTTTGTTCGCAAATATTACACCTCCTGGTAAATTAGCATTTTAATACACTGACATTCGAAAAGGGACAAATAATATAAAAAAATAAAGTCAATGTGGAAAGTGTACAAAGTCGGATTTATATTATTGGATTGACATTTTCAAATTCATTATATCTTTTGAATGGAATGTCTGATTTTAAAAACTTTAAAAGTATTTTACAGGTATTGAAACGGCCTTTAATAAAATATAATATAATAGGATTAGGATTAATATAGTGGTGTGAATAATATGGTTTGATTACTGTCGGCACTTATATTAACTTTTCAAACTCAACTCTTCAAGTAGTCAAAAAAGTAGTTGTAGTAACATAATTACAGTTGTTGGATATATGGTATCGGACATTTTTCTAGATATTAACACGTTCTATAATACTGTAGAACACATTTTTGTTCTATCTTCAATAATTCTCGCAACGCACGCGATAACAGATTTTGTGTTTCACACTTTGGGTTACATTACGTATCATTTTTATAACATACCCCTACTTTTTTTTCAAATGAATACAGCCTATGTCACTCAGTGAAAATGCATCTTTCTAATGTTGAAAACATTTTTGAAATGGGTCCAGTAATTTTTGTGTGAAAACAATACAGAAAACGCAAAAGTTTTATTTTTATAATATTAGCTGAGAAAATGATACCCTCCAATACGTGGTATTATATTCCATAAATAATGAAATTAATTAATATTTACGTATTTTATTAAATTTAAACAAAATATACTCGAAGATAAGAAGAGAGTGAACTGATAGTAGGGTTTATGAGTATTAAATAACATATTGCTAACAGAATCGTAGTTTTGAATCTTGGGTCAGTTCTATACATTCTATTTATATAACAAAGGATACCAAAAACAATACAAATAACAGATAAATATGCATTTTTCATATGGCTGATAGTTTAGTGCTTGACTGTGCTCTCACCTGATGGGAAGTGATGATACAGTCTAATATGGAAACGCGCTAATCTGGTAAGAGGCGATATACCCCTTACGGTTTCTACACAGCATCGTACCGGAATACATATATCTTTGCTTTGACGGTACGTCTTTCCTGGTATGATGGTAACTAGCCACGGCCGAAGCCTCCCACCAGATCAGGCATCTCTCCTGATGGCATGTGTTGATGCAGTTTGAGATGGAAGCGCGCTAGCCTGATAAGAGATAATTTATCATTTATTATCATTTATGCTTTCTAATCAGAATGTTACTGGAACCAAATTTATTACTTTCCGACATTTCTCTGCAGGTAGGGTGCTAACTAGCCCCAGCCGAAGCCCACCATTCCAGACCTAGACACATTAGGTAATGCAATTTCCTAAACTTGCCTATTGTATATAACCTTTGCTATAAAGTAAAATTAATTTTGTATCAAATTCTAATTTGTGAAAAAACAACAAGAAATTTTATGGACTCAACCGAGACACTGTATAGGGATTTGAATAATATGTCGGCTAACAACTGTGTGATGGGACTTTAGTATAAACTTTATGAGCTAAAAGATCCGCTGAACGAAGTTAATAGGATGTTACATAACAAAGAAAACAATACATGTTAATTAGTAATCTAAAAGTCTTTAAAAATTAAAGGAGAACTGTTCTCACAGCATCTTTAAAATGCACGCGCTCATTACCCAACGTTAAATTACAACGTTAAAGACAGATAACTAAATTGTTGGTTAACTTTGAAGTACTACTTTAAATTTCTCTCTTCTGTCGCCAAATTAAGCCAAGTTTATCCTGTCTGTGTCAGTTATACCCGCAAGCAATCTTTAATAGACGTGGATAAGCCTAAAGGTCTGTTTGTATAGGATTAAAATATTCATACACGCAAAGTAATGCATTCGTTTTGCAAGCCAAATTTAATTTATTATTTACTAGCAATGCCCTGCGGTTTCATCCGCGTAGATACCGATGCCGTAGCAGTGGAAAGTGTACTAAATCGGACTATAGATTTATTTTTGTTAATATAAAAGATGTATTTCACTTAGTTTTTAATTACTTCCATTTTTGATAATTAGATACACACTTACATTAAACAAGATACAGATTTTACTTTAACTATTACCTTTTTAATTCGTAACATCATTTACGTAGAATATTCGACATTAGTCTATTTAGAGAATATACTCGTACTTTACAGTATTGAAAGATTTTTTTAATAAAATCTTAATACAAAACTTTCGTCTATCATATTAGGGAAGAGGATTATTTGTAATACTTTATTGTCTCAGAACTTCCCTATACACGATATTTGACACTCTGGAGTTCGATTCGGGATACATTATTTCCCTGTAGATGGACATTTTTAAATTTGTTATATTTTTTGAATGAAATGTCCGATTTTAATAATTTAAAAAGTATTTTACAGGTATTGAAACTGTCTTTAATAAAATATAACTTAATAGGATAAGGGTTAATACAGAGATATGAATAATATGATTTGATTATCGTCGACACTTTTATTAACTTTTCAAATGCAAAAAAGTAGTTATAGTGGCATAACAACAGTAGTTGGACTATATGGTATCACGGGCTTTTTTGTAGATATTGCCTTCTATAATATTGTACAACATTTTTTTGTTCTATCATCAATAGTTTTTATAACGCACGCAATAAGAGTTTTTTTGTTTCACATCTTGGGTTACATTATTGTATTTTTCTTAGGGGTCCCTATTTTTTTAGAATAAATATAGCCTATATCACTCATTGAAAATACAGCTTTCTAATGATGAAAAAATTTTTTGAAATCCGTCCAGTAGAATTTATTTGAAAACGTTACAAACATACATACATACTTACATACAAAAACACAAATGTTTCCTCTTTATATTATTAGTTTAGATTTATACCATAATGTAAGTAGTATAGGATAGTAAAGATGGGATAAGGAACTCAATATAGTACATGAAGGCGGTCTTATCTCTTAATGCGATTTATACATAATTATAAATACATATAGTGTATGTTTTTTGAGTAGTGATAGTTATATGTACAGTAAACATGTAAATATATTATATAAACAATGGGAAGTTAATAGCAATATCCCACTGTTGGGCACAACTTTCCTTACTCATACGGGAGAGTTTTAGAACATAGACTCGCCCAGCTGCTCCATTTTGGGTTATGAGGTTACATATGTCCCAGATTTGCTTTTGCATAAACAGATTTTCTTACGATATTTTCCTTCACTGAGATGGACTTGTTGAAGAATTTAAAAAAAAAGCAACAATGAGACATATACGTTTTATAAATAGAATTCGGTGTTGCTTGCCTAGTATTCAAAACCGTGACTCTTAACCACGAAAATATTTCTTGCGCCATCAGGTCTCTGTGAATTCTCTCTGCGATTGAGTTAATTAAATCTATTTATAAATTTCGTAATTTAAGAAACAAAATCGCTATTTGTATATATATTTCGTCGTCATTTAAGGTTACCCACTCAAAAGTGTATATTAAAGTATTTTCTACTTTTTAAAACACGTGATGTACAATGCAGAATTTCTACTTCCATAATTTTTCATCAACCGACCATAAAACTAATTCAGTGTTTTATGAATATTTTAGAGGTAATTAGGATTGAAACTCTGGAGTTCCAATGAAGGAGTTTTATGTAAAACACATATAATTTACTGGTTATAAAGATACAAATCAAGAGTGCCATATACAGTAATACTATTTACGATTGAACTGCAACAATTTACTTTGTATATCATTTGAAATATAAAACTATAACTATTTAACTGAACACGTGAATTTGCTCATACCGGTACATTCTTCCCACTGCGGGGACTCTAAAAGGGGATAATTAATACTGATGGGATTTTCACTGACGATACTGACTGATAATGACAAAAGCTGCACGTTATTTCAAAGTTTCCACGGAAATGTGATATATCAAACGTAAAAATAAGACTATTCAAATTGATAAGCTGTGTGTAATGTTAATTATATTAACAAATAGTTGTCCGACGCAAAAATATTACGATGTTAATGATATAAACAAACTATTGTATACTTACTTAGAAAACTGCCAGATTCAATATATATTCCGGTGTTATGTACTCCAATTATTGTTTTATAACACAAAAAATATTTACGATATACTTTAGACAGGAGTAATACAAAACTATTAATATTTCATTCAACACAATAAGTATTATCTAATTTAATAAAAAGGGAGAAATCCACTGAAAAAACTTCGAATTTATACGAGCTTTTTTGCGTAAGAAAGCTTATACAATCGCTGCGTCATACAAACGTCCACCTCTGAACACAGCCAACTGGCGACTAAAGCTAACCTAGCTACTGCATGTACATGCTTCTATTACCTCCTATTGCGTTTACTGAATGTCACAGTACATTATTCTTTCTTTAATGATAATAAAGTCTAGAATAGTAGCGCGCCAAAGAAAAAAAGATACTTCAGTGAACGTTAAAATCAAAAATATGTCTAGTTCACGTAATAAACTAGCAAGTTTCTATTCCATGTATAGTAGCTAGATCCTCATCAAAGTTCACCACCACCAAAAGTTGCCGTGGAAGATTTTTGCTCGAATCCCAAGTCCATTAACGCTGGTGTACCACAATTCTCTGTACCCCCACCTCTTCATCTTGCATATCAATCAATAACATACATTGCTATGCTGATGACAGTATAGGCGACGCGCGATATATTGTTCATGCACAATTCGCTCCTTCATGATTAGAGGACTGCCGCAACAAGATGATCTATGAGGTCAAGTTCCCTGGCACAAATTTCTAATTGGGGCACAAAAACATTGTACAGTTCAAACCCGCAAAGACCCGGGTATGAGCATCCACTGCATAGAAAACGACCTTTCACCTCACAATATTTATTAATTTATCTCGATCAGTGAATGGCAAGTCTGCAGCATCGACGTAACGTTGCCTTTTTGTCGGTATTCTACAGGATAATTCCGGAAGTGTATGACCTCCGTCGCTGTTTTACTTTCGAACGGCGAGGCACAGAAACGATTGGCATCCGTACATATTGGATATATCATGTATCCGAATGCTTTATCGGTTTCTGTGTTCCCCAAATCCTACACTCCGGGTATTTTCAAAGTCACTGTGAATAGGCATCTGTTAGGCAAGCGGGGTGCGCCCTAAGCTGCATCAACAGTTAACATCACCTTTTACCTATAAAAAAACACTCCTCTTCCAGAACACTTTCCTTACAGTTTCCAAAATATTTGTATTCTGGGCGTCGACATTTCGAATTAAGTTCAATTCCGTCATCATTTGGAAAGCAAAGGGGGGTGTTGAATAGATTTTTCACATCTAAGAATCGACTACTTTTGTATAAAGCCCAAATTCAGCCACGTTTGGAATACTGCTCCCACCTTTGGGCTGGTGCACCCCAATACCAACTCCTACCATTTGACCGGATTTTTAAGTCAGGCAATTTAACTAGTCGACAGCCCCCAGCTGATCAATAAACTGGATACTCTTCATCACAGAAAAAACATTAGTTCCCTTTGCGTCTTCTACAGGATCTACTATGAGAGAGTGGTCAGAAGAACTATTTGAGTTAGTACTGTTATCACAATTCTACAACTGATCTCGTCGTAGGAATAAATTCTCCCCACATACTTCTAATGAATGGCACCCTTCAACTACTCAGTTTGTTCGATCATTCCCGCACTATGTGAAACCATATTTCAGCAGCGGTGATCCCTATAGATTACTTGCAACTAATTAAGGGGCATTTAAGTTCCCACCTTCTCGGCCGGCCACGCATCGGCAGTTCCCCTGGTGCTGCAGGTGCCCATGGGTGATGGTCATCACTTTCCATAAGGTGACTCGCCGGCTCCTTTACATGTCATAACTATTAAAAATATATATATATTCATGTGTTTTTGTATGCATTTTAGTAATATACATTTTAGACACCAACCCTTTCCTGTAACAAAATTTCAAAAGGTCGTCGTTTTGTACCCTATTATTAAGTTGTAGTATCTATTTAATGTTTTATTTGTGTCTTACAATAAAGTGTTTTATGTCTCTCTCTCTCTATAGACTATAATCTAACCTGATAGTAAATGATGATGATGTCTAAAGCCTCTTTCTTCATGCAAAATCAAAATCAAAATATACTTTATTCAAGTGGGCTCAAAAAGTACTCTTAAATCATCTTGAGTCTGACCGTTGGTAACAAATCTACCACCGGCTCGGAAGGTTGTTTCCGCTGGGAAGAAACCGACATGAAACTCAACAGTTACTCCTTAAAATATAGTTTTTGTAGGTAACAATCTGTTTAGCTTTCATGTACAAATATATTTAAGTCCAAACATCTATTACTTAAATAATCATCAACATTATATATGATTTTCGTAAAACGATGTTTTTAACTATATATTTTTTTATATTTATTTAATTTCTTAAAACAATTTGGAGGCAATATAAAAATACGTATGCTCAACCCGACAAATGATTCCTGAACCTTCTTCACTTTGAAATATGGCATTGCTAGTTTGTTTTTATTTCTTGTATAAAAATTGTGTTTTCCCAATTTGCTGTATAAATAAAAATTGTTACGGATATATAATATAAAATGTTATTCAATGTATTTAGCGACGGTACTGTGAGAATTGATGTTTCTTTGAATTCTTCTCTTCTCTTTTCTCTTCTCAAATTTTTCCCAACTTCGGGCATATATTGAGGAAATCCTAATAGAAAACTCAATATCGATTTCGAATTGGTACTTCATAATCTAATAATTCTTCAGGACGTATGTAACTGAATTCCTCGCGAAAAGCTGGACCGATTTATATGATTTTTAGGTGGATTTAAGAATATTTTAGTTTGACTAGTCGTCGTCGTTGTCGCTTCAACCGATGGACGTCCACTGCTGGACATAGATCTCACGAAATTATGCCCACAAGGCCCGGTCTTGCGCCGCCTGGCTCCAGCGGCTACCGGCGACCCTCTTGATGTCCTCGGTCCACCTCGTGCGGGGTCTCCCTACACTGCTCCGCCCAGTGCGGGGTCGCCGCTCCAGCACCTTCGGGCCCCAACGTCCATCGATCCGTCGGATTATGTGCCCCGCCCATTGCCATTCCATGTTCCGCTCCACCCAGCCATCGTTGAGAACTCAGCACTCGAAATTGTTGACGAGTACACATACCTGGGACACATAGTCCAGCTAGGTAGGTCCAATTTCGAGAAAGAGGTCATCCGCCGAATCCAACTCGGTTGGGCAGCGTTCAGGAAATTCCGGAAGACATTTTCGTCCAATATCCCTCAGTGCCTGAAGACTAAAGTCAAATATACGGTGTCACCAGACATTCCATATATAGCATATTAAAATTGTATATTTCGCATCTCTGGCTATCTGTATTTTTACGAATATTTTGTTATGTCCATGGTGTCTAATCAAGTCTGTTAATAATGTGAAAATTACAGAGTTATACAATTATAAGTATTTAAAAAAGTTACATAGGTTAGTTTTGCTCCGAACTTTTTAATAAAATAGAAATTTCAAACGTATAAGTAAAATCATTTAGCTGCGTTTAACAGTAATGAATAAGAGGACCCAGGAGACAGAAGACGTAAGAATCCCATTTTAAAGAGCAAACGACAAACTTTTCTCTTGATTCTTAACGACATTGACAAAGTAATTTTGCTCGTTTAGATCAAACGGGACTCATTATTATAATTTGATCACACAAGGATGATAATTTTGACGAAATCAAGAAAAAAATTATACGGAAAATATACTTATAACATAATATAAAAATAAATACGTTCTATAAAACTGTCGGCGCTATTATTAAATTTTAAAATTAAAAAAAGTAGATTTAGTGGCATAACTACAGTTGTTGGACATATGGTTTGTTTGACTTTTTTGTAGATATTAATACGTTCTATAATATCGTAGAACATTTTTTTGTTTTATCATCAATAGTTTTCGCAGCGCACGCGAAGATATATATTTTGAGACTAGCTTTTTCTCACCTCCATTAATGCATTTTTATCAGGGATCCTTTTAAAAAAAAGTACTATAGCATCTTAGTCGCTCAATGAAATTGCAGCTTTCTAATTGTGATAAAATTTTCGAAATCGATTCAATAACTTTTCTGGAAAAACATTTCAAACATACAACAACACAATTGTTTCCTCTTTATAATACTAGTTTAGAAATTGTATTTGAACATCTGTTGTGAAACAATTCATTTCAAAAATGTTCTAGCCTAATAACATATTAAAGCTTGCATTCCTTAAAATAGGTCACCAAATAGTGGAAATTCAACTGCATATGTCAACAATTCCATGAATTTCTAACGAAGTTCCTTAAAGAGGTCGTTTCGCTCAACGGTAGCTGAAAACCTATTTGGCACACCAGTATTAATAACTGCAATGTAAAATCAAGTTTTGCAATTTAATTCCAGCCCAGATATTATTTTTATTGCTAAGTGATGTTACAGTCTATGATAGTATTGCGCTAATTTGAAAAGTGATAATTTACTTATTAAGGGTTTCTACATAACACGTGAACTCAATTTTTTGAATACTGCATGTCTATTTACAACATATTTTCACACTTTAATTAATTTTACTGTATAGGCAGAAACATAGGTGTGCGTATTACCTAATTTGTTTAGGTCTGGGCCTATTACTGCCCTACCCAAAAATTGCGAATCATCATTTACCACCATCATTTTAGGTGAGATTATAGTCAAGCACTAACTTGTTAACAATAAAAAATATATATTACAATTGAATTAAATATGTTTTCATCATACCTGTTTCGAAAGTTCTTGCTTTCAGCGCTATTTTGAATGACGAGTGTCCCATTGCTGTCCGATTAAAAAAGTGTGCGTGTACTTATTATGTACACGCGTTAGAAGTAATACTTCTTTGGCGTAACAAGATAAAATTTCATTAATTCATAAATTAACTTGATGACTATAACTACTTTCAAGATGTCGGTTTTTTTTGACGGCATGCACGCGCATCGAAAAATGTACTCTCTTTATTTTCCCCTAGCGTGCCATAATATGTACTCGTATAACTTCAAAAATTCGTTGTTCAGTGCCCATACCTCAAATTGTGGACGCATGCGCGTGTCAAAAATAATACGATAAAGGGTACTTATTAATTTAACTTAATAATTATTAATTTTAACTATTTTTTGAAAATTATTAAAAAATAAATAAATAGGATTTTCATAATAAAGGTCGATATCCAAACTAAAATATTCTTTATTTCCAGTAAGCTCTTTTTGTCAATGCCTCTACCACCGGTTCACAACCTACAGACTAGATGGAGAAGAATCCGGCAAGAAACTCCATAGTCTTTTACTCTTTTTTTCATCCATGTATATTTAATATAAATTCCTATAAAATACATCGACATCCATTATCATTAAATATAAAAACAAATAACACACAATTTAATACAATTGCACCATCAACATCCATTAAATGTGAAATAAATAGCACACAATTATCATTATGATATATTAAAAGTCAAAAGTTTTAATTTAAAGAAATACACTTAGCTTTATATCGCAGAGCAGCCCTTCTTGCTGACACCCAACAAAGTTATAGTACAATAACTCGTGGTTAACGTTGATACAAAAACTGCCCTCTCGATTAACTTTTATGACCATTTATACATTTGTCGTTAATGATGCCATTAGCATCCAACCAATGGCAGCGTTTGGCGGCAAATATATTTCTTAATTATCTTATTTATTAAGAAACTACCATTCCCCGTTAGTATTTAATAGTTACAATTAATATAATTTAAGTAATTCTAATCGTTTATGAAATATTACAATTATTATATCGCAAATTGGCATCATTTACAATGTTTACAAATTCACCAATTGGAATCGAAATTTGTGATGTTTCAAGGTCATCGTTTTCTAAAAATACGATTTAGTCAAATGAAGAACCGTACCCTTTATTTAAAATATTATTTTATAAATACTAAAACGCGCTTGTTTTATATGTACATTTGTAATTCACTTGAGTCACTTTTTCAAGTAATCCTTCTTACGATTAATTAGATTATTAAATATTTTATTCGATTTCGCAGATTTCTTCTCTTTTTGATTGCATACCAAAACTTATTTTGCAGGCTTATTTTTAAAAGTTGTCACAAATAAATAAGTAAACAATTAGGTGCTTAGTCACGTAGTTGCTATTGATTCATTATATAACTTAATTTCATATTATTTTAAACTTTATTATTTACATTTTAATCGATTTTATTTCAGCATTTCCATCTTAGACTGTGTGATCTGGTGAAATTGCAGTACAGCGCTAACCTGCCTGCTATATTATAGATAATAAAGAATTTTTCGGAACTATTAAAAGGTAACTGTATAAAAATACATCACAAGCGAGTAATTTTGAAACACACAGACGACAAAAAATCGACCTTTATTTAAGAAATTGCGTTATCTAATTTATCTTTGGCCAGTTATCAACCTACCAGAAAAGACGTACCGCCAAGCAAAAGATTTGTGTTCAGGCACGATGCTGTTTAGATACGATAAGAGGTAAAAGACCTACGACACCTATATCTATAATATTGTAATTCTCCTCGTTCTAAACTTTATATGTATGAGTGCAATAAGAATAAATAAATAAAACTGTCCCTTACTAGATTAACGAGCATCCATCATAGGCTGTATCATCACTTACCACAATAAAAAAAAATTATTAGGCCTATATTCACAAAACCGTTACTCAAAAACTCAATTTTAAATTGAGAAATATATAGTACTTCATATAAAATTTGAGCCCCATTTAAATTAAAAAATTAGGTCTATTTTTGCCACTTAGGTTTAGAAATAAAAACGTAACAGACCGACAGTGTCATTCCCTTTTATAATATCAGTAAGGCTGAGTATCAAAATTCACTTTTAACCTCAGACAGCGCAAAATAAAAATTCTTATTGGTTCGTTCAATAAAAAAAAATGGTGTGTGCTGAAAACCACATGACAGATAAGAAAACTTCGTCAAATCTAGATCATTAATTTGAATAGATTGTCCCTTACATAGTAATTAAAGGCAATTATGTATACAAAGCTATTATTTAAAAGATTGTTTAAATATTACAAATGCCCTAATGGTTATAAAAATAATATATATTTTTTTTGATTTCTGAACATTCTGGTCGCTAATTACCTTAGTAGTTCAATAGCGACCTAATATAAATACACTAAAATAAAATATTTACAATAAATCTACAATTACTAAGTGACCCCCGCTATTTCGTTATTTGCAGCTAAGTTACATTAGTTGACAACAGAACTCATGCTTAACAAGGATGCCCACAGCCTCGAGTGCTATTGCAGTTCCCGGAGGTGCCAGATATACGAAATAACCTGGAAAATAGCCTGAAAGAAGCATAAGCAATCCCTGTTGAAAATTAATAATAATCAACGACGCTACTCCATCACCGCCAAGTCAAATCAGTTACCCTAGACGATATCCTAAATAAATCACCAGGCCCAAGTAAGAGTCAGAGACGAACGGCCCCTGTAAAAGGCATAACATCCCGAGTCCCGAATCCACTCTTTACATGTGAAGACACCTCCTACTCATGCTTACAATCCCTCGATTAAAGACATATTTTGGTATATACTGGCCTAAGTCAGAAAAAAAAAACAAAATAATGTAAGTAAATATATTAAAATCGGTTAAGTTGTTTCGGAGTTAATCACGGTCAAACACTGTGTCATGGATTTATTATTACTTTATATATGGTGAATATCACTTTTTTCAGTATTGATCAAATTAAAGTTATCCTATTTTTTTACCCTAAATATCCAATTTCGTCGTCGTCGTCGTCGTCGTCGCTTCAACCGATGAACGTCCACTGCTGGACATAGGTCTCACGTAATGACGTCCACAAGGCCCGATCTTGCGCCGCCTGGCTCCAGCGGCTACCGGCGACCCTCTTTATGTCGTCGGTCCACCTTGTGGGGGGTCTCCCTACACTGCGCCGTCCGGTGCGGGGTCGCCACTCCAGCACCTTTGGCCCCCAACGTCCATCGGTCCTTCGGACTATGTGCCCCGCCCATTGCCACTTCAGGTTCGCGATTCGCAGGACTATGTCGGTGACTCTGGTTCTACTACGGATCTCTTCATTTCTGATTCGATCACGTAGAGAAACTCCGAGCATAGCCCTCTCCATCGCACGCTGAGTGACTCTGAGCTTCCGCATGAGGCCCATAGTCAGCGACCATGTCTCAGAACCGTAGGTCATCACTGGCAACACGCACTGTTCGAAGACTTTGGTCTTCAGGCACTGAGGGTTATCAGACGAAAATATCTGGCGTAACTTCCCGAACGCAGCCCAACCGAGTTGGATTCGGCGGTTGACCTCCTTCTCGAAATTGGATCTACCTAGCTGGACTATATGTCCCAGGTATGTGTACTCGTCAACAATTTCGAGAGCTGAGTTCTCAACGATGACTGGGTGAGGCGGTACATGGATATTAGACATAATTTTCGTCTTATCCATGTTCATTTTCAGGCCCACCTGTTGAGAAACTCTGCTGAGGTCATCCAGCATTGTATTGAGATCTTCGAGAGTCTCTGCCATAATGACTACGTCATCGGCAAACCGTAGATGAGTGATGTACTCGCCGTTGATGTTGATGCCCAGTCCGTTCCACTCCAAAAGCTTAAAAAGGTCTTCCAGCGCCGCAGTGAAAAGCTTCGGGGAGATAACATCTCCCTGTCGCACTCCACGTTGCAGTTGGATAGACGCTGTGCTTTGGTCCTGTATACGGACTGACATGGTGGCGTTTTCGTACAAGCACTTCAACACGTGTATGTACCGGTAGTCAATTCGGCATCTCTGTAAAGATCTCAACACGGCCCATGTTTCCACCGAATCGAAGGCTTTCTCATAGTCCACGAACGCTAAGCAAAGTGGCCGATTATACTCTTCGGTCTTCTGTATAATCTGCCGCAGCGTAAAGATGTGGTCTATGGTACTAAAGCCTTTTCGGAAACCGGCTTGTTCGGGAGGCTGGAAGTCGTCAAATCTGCGAACGAGACGATTCGTAATGACTCTCGAGAACAGTTTGTAGACATGACTTAACAGCGCGATAGGTCTGTAGTTCTTCAATAAGGCCTTGTCGCCTTTCTTGAAAAACAGAACCACCACGCTCCTATGCCATGCCTCCGGCACTGTGCCATCGAGGATGACGGAATTGAACATTCGCTGAAGGACTTTGAGTACCGGTTTTCCACCCGCCTTCAGGAGTTCTGCTGTGATTCCGTCATCACCTGGTGCCTTGCTGTTCTTCATCTGTTTGAGAGCCATACTAATCTCGTACAGACTGACGTCCGGGATGTCTTCAGTGTAGTGTCGGGTTAGTTTGGCTCTGGGATCTGCAGCCAAACAGTCAATAGGCTTGACAGTCGATGAGTATAGCTGTCCATAGAAATTCTCGACCTCGCTCAAAATCTCTGGTTTCGACGCAATGAGCTTGCCATCACTGGTCCTCAGCCGCGTAAGCTGGCGCTGACCAATAGACAGGTCTCTTGCGAACACTTTGGAGCCTTTATTGCGTTCAATAGCGTCTTTGATGCGCTCCGTATTGAAGGTTCGCAGATCACGTTTTTGTGATTTGGAGATCTGTCTGTTGATACGCCGGTAATCGGACGCGTCCGCTGCTGACTGTAAGCTCATTGTCTGTCTTTGCTCCATGAGATTGAGAGTGTAGTCAGAGAATCTCTTGGTTTTCTTTTTACGGGCTCTGAAGTACTTAGTCCCAACCATATGAACAGTTTCTACTAGCCTATTGTTAACCTCATCCACAGATTCGCATTCTTCAAGGCCGTCGAAGCGGTTTTGCAGCTCTAGTTGAAAGCTCTCGGGGTCTTGGATTTGGGCACGAGTAGGTCGGAGCGTAGACTTCACCAGTCTGAACCGTTCTCGATGGACGTTGATATTCAATGTGCCTCTTACCATGCGGTGATCGCTCCCAGTTTTCACTTTACTGATCACAGAGACATCATTGAATATGTTCCGTTTCGTAGACATGATGAAGTCTATCTCATTTCTCGTGGAACCATCGGGACTCAGCCAGGTCCATTTTCGGAGCGGCTGTTTCTTGAAAAAGGAGTTCATCATGTAGAGTCCCTCCTTTTCCATGAAATCAGCGAGCATCTGTCCCCTCTGGTTCCGTTGCCCATAGCCATATTGCCCCACTCTCAACTCTGCCCCACTTCGTTCGCCGAGTTTTGCGTTAAAATCTCCCATCACAACATTGTAGAATGTCCGAGAGGTATGCATGGCCCTGGATATGTCCTCATACATAACCTCTACATCCTCATCCGGATGTGATGATGTGGGTGCGTAAACCTGGATGACCTTCAGCGAATACCGTTTGGTGATTCTGAGTATCAGGTACGCTACCCTGTTGGACACGCTGTTAATTTCTACAATGCTGTTGACGAGGGATTTGTGGACAAGGAATCCGACACCACCTTGAGATTGAACTTCACCTTCCCGGTAGTAAAACAAGTTACCGGATTCGAGGATTATCGTGTCCTCCCCCTCTCTACGGACTTCGGACAATCCTATAATATCCCAGTGTAACTTGTTTACTGCTTCTTCCAGTTCGAAGATCTTTTCGTCGGTCCTCAAAGTGCGTGCGTTGTATGTTGCCAGGTCAAGTCGTCGGGGTTGGCAGCGGAATCTCTTCCGGAGATTCTTAGCACCCCCTGCCCCGCCGTTACCATAACCGCTGCCAGAGCTAGGAATAGCGGGGCTGCCGGGGACTGGGGGCCGTTGCTGCCTTGTTTTAGTCATTTGTGGTTTCTGCCGATAATCACCACGCTTGGCAGGCGGGTTGGTGATCGCAGTGCTGACCTTCTCGCACCGATAACGCTGCTGCCCGTTATCGGTCTGTGGTATTTAGGTCAGCTATATAAAATGGTTATACCGCCATTTGTCGGTCGCCAGAGCCTCGTTGGTAGGAGCAGGGTGCACCGCGTGCAGGTGAGGTTGACGTTTGGAGAAACGGACTGGGACGCGTTTCCCCCTTACACCCCCATGAAAAAAGAAGCATAAATATACAATTTATGCTTCTTTTTTCGCTGGGAATTGCTTTTAGTCACCTATAGGTCAAGAGTATGGGACTCGGCGAGGGAGGAGATCACGCAATACCCACTAAAACCTAGCGGAACCCTCTTCATCTATAAGTGAGGCACCAGGTGTTCAACTTTCGCATTCGTCCGTGGTACCTCAGATGTGTCCAAATAAGGATTCAAAGAGGCCAGATGAGGCGCGCCATCACGCGCCGCCTAGTACTCTGTCTCCTACGGCGGTAAGAGGGAGCATCTGCTGCAATCTCCCTCTCTCACTCGTGGGCTACCTTAAGCGAGACAACAGTCTCGCAGAAGAAGGACACTCATGCCCACATCCTCTCATTGGAGAGCATCGCACCTATAATACTCCCCAGCGAGAGATCGCCGCCGATTAGCGCCACCAGGAAATGACGCTGAGTTCCCCTGTTGCGGCAAGCGGGTGACTCCTCCCGGCCAATTCGATGGAGGAATATTCCGAAGCATCCATGCCCGGTTAGAACCTGCACAAATCTGTAGGAAAGCGACTCGTACTCTCTGGAAACCCATTCTTCCAGATGAGTTCGGATCGCCGCCGCAATGGCCACGCCCGCTACTGGGGACCTAAGGCTCTCCTTTCATTTTTTAACCCAAGCTTAGTCGGCAAGAGCTCTGACTTCCGGACCTCGTTGGCATCAACGCAAAGGGTTTGCGGCCTCTCGACAACCCTGTGTCGGTAGACGGCCGCAAGAACTTCCAGTTAAAGTAGTTTTGTAATCAGCAATGGCATCAAACGAGCCACGTCAACAAGAACCGAATTTACCCGAACATGCCTTACATAGCCGACCGTTTCAGCCCAGTCTCAATCAATACCCAAAATAAGCACCTCTAAAGAAATTTTAACTTGAAAGACACTTATGGTGATAGGGGCCCATAACAATTTTATTCAATTACAACATTATCTTCAAAAGGTCAAAATGCGATAATAAATTCTGAAATGGTCGCGACGTAAACAACGTTTATCCAATTATCTATGGAATGGCCGTAACAAATCGCATTAGTAAATATTGCCGGAGTAGAGTGAAAAGGTGTCAGTGAAGGGCACGCCTCATCGAATCAATACTTAAAATTATCACTTTGTGTTGACTTCTTCGGTGATTTGACCCAGTAATTTCAAACCATCGTTAGTAATGGTAACTGATTTCCTTCGTCTTAAGCCGTTTCCTCGTGTCTGAGGGTCGTCACCACACTCCTATTATGACCCTACCTTATCATGGAACGCTATTTGGTTGTGTTCTTTGCAATGATAATTATTTTAAGGATATATTTATAAAGAAACTAACCTCACGGTGTCTCCACGAAGTTCCCTATCCCGTGGGATTATAGGGAAATCCGTTCTTACCGATCAAAGGAATAACTTTTCTAGTTAAGTAAAAAAGGTAATGTAAGTACAGCCCCTTAGTGGCCGACTGCTGGTCATAGGCCTCCTCTCTCAAAGGCTATCAAGTAATTATAAGTATAGTAGTACTTCCAAGTTAATTTCCAGTAGTTTATAAGGCATCTTTCCATAAACCATTAAGTACGTTAGTTCGATGGTGTCAAAATCTCTAGCGGACTTAGAAACACTTTTTATACTTATACTAGCTATTTCCCGTGGTATAACTCGCTTTATTCTCAAATATTTTCTTTACTGGGTATCGAAGCCGGAGTCTTTATGCTTTTAAATCATATTTGTTTGTTATAAATTTTTATATAGATATTTCTAACACTTCCGTAATAGGTTTTATGGAGTGAAACTTTTTTAAGCGCAAATAGGCAAATATTTTACGGATGAAACGCGTGATTAGCATCACCAAAATGTGCAACGTTTTTTGTGCTAATTCGTTTGAAGATTAGATAGTTATAATATATACAAATAACATGTGGCATTTTTATTTGCCACTCGTTATTTAACAATTTAATATACGATTTCTCTCTATTTTCTAAATTTTAAATTCAAAAACAAAATATAATTGACAAAAACACGTGACTTTTTTATTTAAAATTCGTCATTTGAGATTTTAATAAATTAGTTGTATTCATTTTCGACACTTAATATTCTAGTGACAATGGAATTCAACAAATTCCTGACATATATTCTTGTTTCCCTCCCTCTATGTCTCGGAAATCTAAAGCTTTAGATTTTTATGAACATAAACAAGGCTTAGGCTCACTTCTGACGTGTGTAATTTTAATTACTTGCAGATTATTGATTGGCTATAATATCACGAGATGATGCAGTCTAAAATATGAACGCTCTTAGCTGGTAAGAGGTTCTTTAATTCTATCATATTATTCTTATATTCTTCTTAAATTTCTACAGAGAACTCTACTGGAACGTAAATGTTTTACTTGGCGGCATATATTTGCTTTTAAGATGGTAACTAGACATAGCCGAAACCTGGCATTATTTCAGACCTAGATAAATTAGAAACAAAATTTCCATATTATAGCACCATTGTCGTAATGGTGTGCGGCGTAGTGAGGTCGTTGAAATATCATATTCTACAAATATATAAGTTATCAAGTTAGACAACGAAAATAAAAGTAAAACAAATTGATGGACTCTCATCAAACCGATAACGTTTCCTAAGATAAATAAAGGTTGGGTGTAAAATAAAGACAATGAAGTAAGGGAGATATAGTAATGGCATCATTAATTTATTGAATGGGGGGAAAATTGCTTTTCATTGTTACACTTATTAGGGTGAATTGTTGGCACACTGCACTGACAATTATTTACTGGCTTCATTTTATAGCTTAGATAATATTTAAAGATCGTTCAATGTAATATTGTAGTAGCAATTGCTAAATATCTAATCTCACCTGAGTAATGATGCGGTCTAAGATTAAAAATTAGAAGTAATTTACCTACTATGTTTTCTATAAGACATCCTACCGGAATGGCAGATAGGCAGGCCTTTGCAGGTAGGACAGTCTAGCCACGGCCGAAGCCACCCGGCAGAACTGATCAAGACAAATAAAAAAATGCAATTTGTCGCATCGGAAATCAAACCCAGGGAATTCTGCTACTTACACTTTACTGCGCCAACGAGGCCGCCAAAAACATAACGGTATTCAATGCTTTTTCTTTAAGTCTTCACTTGCATTTTCTTCCCAATTAATAAAACTTAGCTGACGATGGGTTAACTCAGGGATCCTAAAACAGTGACACGCGTGCCACATTTGTTCCTTAAGCCACTACGGTGCAGTCCACATAAATACGAGCCATTCAAATGAGAGTAACGATAAATATGGTTAAAGTAAAAATCAATAAAATGTAGCCCGCATCAATATTCACACAACATTTATGGTGCGCACCAAATATCCCTATAACATTTTTAGACCGCACCAATATTTTTATAACATTTGTAGACCGCACCAATGTCCTTATAACATTTGTAGCCCGTGCCAATATCCTTATAACATTTTTAGACCGCGCCAAAAATCTTGTAAAATTTGTAGCCCGCACCAATGTCCTTATAACATTTGTAGCCCGTGCCAATATCCTTATAACATTTTTAGACCGCGCAATAACATTTGTAGAATGTCCCAATATCCGTAAAACATTTGCAGACCGCACTAATATTCTTATAAAATTTATAGTCTGTACCAATATCCTTATAACATTTCCAGACCGCACCAATATTTTTATAACATTTCTAAACCGCACCAATGTCCTTATAACATTTGTAGTCTGTACCAATATCTTTTTAATTTGTAGACCGCGCCAATATTCTTGTAAAATTTGTAGCCCGCACCAATATTCTTATAACATTTGTGGCCCTGTTATTAGATAGGATTGCCGACCCATGGCTTAACTTATTTTATTTAAAACTATTATTATTTCAAGAAACTCCGTTAACTTTATGTATAATCCACTACAAGTATAAAAAAATGTATTTGAACTTGAATAGATAATTTAAAAATTATTAATCATTGAACATGTGCACAAGGTATGTTTAAAGAGAGTGAACTTATAATTGGAACTAAAAAACATATCCTTAATACGTATATACGACTCCTTTATTGTCGAAGATATAAGATATAAGGAACAAAATTAGGTGAGCGGGAAATGAAGGCGAAGAAGTAAATGTGACACATTTATGGCATCATTAATTTATTGAATGGGACAAAAATAGCGTCCCGTTGATGCGATCCATTGTTGCCGTCATTAGGGGCCGTTGCTGTCGCAGCGTGATGAAAAATATTTACTAATTGTATTTTGTAGTCCGGTATGTTATAGAAATCCTATTTAATTTATGTAGGAATTCTCTAACGCTATGGAAGGAGTAAACAGTAAATCGATAGAAATAACATCCTGCCAATATACAATAAGTGATAGTTTTTGTTGATATTTGTTTATGATCGGATCATTTTAAAATAACTGCACGTCGCCTTAACCGATGGACGTCCACTGCTGGATAAAGGTCTCTCTTAATGAATTCCAATGGGCCCGATCTTGCCCCGCTTCTATCCAGCGGCTGTCGGCGACCCGCCTGATGTCATCGGTCCACCTGGTGGGGGGTTTGCCGAGGCTGCGTTTTCTGGTGCGAGGCGGCCACTGTGGCACCTTCGGGCCCCAATGTCCATCGGTTCTACGAACTATGTGCTCTACCCATTGCCACTTCAGCGTCGCAATTCGGTAAAATACGTCGGTGGATTTAGTTCTCCTACAGATTTCCTCATTTCTGATTTGATCACGTAGGGAAACACCGAGCATAGCCCTCTCCATTGCCCACTGAGTGACTCTGAGTCTTCTTACGAACCCCACATATGTAGAACCATATGTAATCGCTGGCAACACGTACTGTAGGAAGACCTAACTCTTCAGGCACTGAGGTATTGTGGATGAAAAGATGTCCCGTAGTTTTTCAAACGCTGTCCATCCTAGTTGGATTCGGCTGTTAAATAACTGAATAAATAACTGAACACACTTCATCAAATTTGGTATTTGACCTGGATAAGACAACATTCGTTAAGTCGTACGTAGTTGTGGGCAAAGCCAATGTAAAATGAAACTGATAGGAGGCGAAGTTCAATGCCAGTTACCGACATACTAAAGCGTACTAGTAAAGACATGCCGTCAATTGAAACTTAGCAACTTATCTTAAGTTATATCAATTAGGATCTCGTGCTTCTCTTAGAGATAAATTCAAAGAAACATCAATTCTCACACTACCGTCGCAATATATATTAAATAATATCTTATATATCAGTAATAATATTCACTTTTACAGCAAAAAAAGTGATATACACAATTTTAATACTAGAAATAAAAACAAAGTAATCCCATATTTTAGAGTAAAGAAGATTCAGAAATGATTTGTCGGGTTGAGCATAGGCATTTTTAATAAGATACCGCAATCAGTTTTAGATTTGCCTCCGCATAATTTTGAGAAATATGTCAAAAACACCCTTTTGCAAAAAGCGTATTATAATAAGTAAGTAAGCTTAAATAATATTAAAAAAGCTTATTTGAAGAATATATTATTTACCGGTACATTGGGCTGAAATTTTGAAATTTACATTAATATCGCCAAACCCAGGATCGAACCCGGAACCTTATACGTTCAAGGGTTGTTTTGTGATAGTTTGGTAAGGTTCTAATGATGTAATCCATGACAAAGTGACGGAACTCTTCAATTCTTAGGAGCAAATCAACGATATTCGGCAGTATCTTCTATAAACTATCCAGATGTTTGAGTCGCCTACCGTAACTTCGAAATGGTCAAGTGCTAGTCGTAGTTAAATATGATGATCAATGGAACTCCTCAACGGCTTACAGTAAGAGTGTGTTTTTTGGCAAAATCTATAACAGTCTGTAATCAAATGCCAATGATCCTACGTTTGTTGCTGTATTGCAATATTTGAAAGGTGTATTATATGTGAAGCGGTGGTATAAGGGTTTCGGTTTCGATCCCGGGTGTGGCGATCACTAAAAATAAAAAAAATAAATATAAATTTTAACAAAAAAAGAACCGCCTTTAAAACAAACTTACAAATACATTAATATGCTCTAAAAAGTAAGAAATAATTGCGTATTCTTTTATATATTTTCAGTCGGTGTCAGCCAAGGTACCTACATATATAGCTATAGGTAGTAGAAACGCGAGAGATGCCAAGTGGACACCCGGGGAACATCTTCCTTGGCTGACACCGACTCCGAATATAACAATACGAAGAACACTATAAAAAATACGCAATTATTTCTTACTTTTTAGAGCATATTAATGTATTTGTAAGTTTGTTTTGAAGGCGGTTCTTTTTTCGTTAAAACTTATATTTATTTGATATCGGTTAAAAAGAAAGACATCAGCGGAACGCTATAATTGCTCTAAATGTGTTGTTATGATAAAATTGCAGCTATTCTAGTAATTCTGAAGTTAAAAAATGTAATTATACCTACAGTTAAAAGACTTAAATAAAAAAGAAAGTTTATCTTTGAATTGGATCCAAAAATAATTCCCAGCTACTTAGTCTTAAAACTACAAAGAAGACGACTGGCAAATTACAGCAACATGCTCAGTGAGTTCACTTTAAGATTTTTCATTTGCTTTTAAGCTCCAATTCTAGGAGAATTTCTCTAGATATTTAAAGACTAAATTCTGCGAAGGTTTTGTAAGAATTTATTTTATGTTATACAATTACAGTTCTTCACTGTGACCTTACCTGAGGGTAAATCGTGATAGTCACTAGTAAATAAGAAAGATTTTAGCAAAAGCATAGTATATATATTTGGCCAGTCAGATCCCATTAATAAGTTTTCATAGTAATCCAATTCCTTTCAGAGTGTTAACGTTAATAAGAAGATGACACTCGATGGTTTTACATTACTTTATCCATAAGGCATAACAAATGGTTTTAGAAGTAAAACTTCTTAAAGCTAATGAGGGTAAATTTTTTTATGGATAAAACGCGTGATTAGCGTCACGAAGATGCACAGCGGTTTTCATGCTAATTCGTTTGAAGATTAGGTAGTGTTAATATTTACAAATAACATGTGGCATTTTACTTTCCCACTCGTCATTTAATAATTTAATATACTATTCTTCATATACTATAAAATAAAAATATTTCATAAACTCTCTTTTCTAAATTTTAAATTCAAAAACAAAATTTAATTAATGAATTCTAATATTGACAAAAACACGTGGCTTTTTATTAACAATTCGTCATTTGAGATTTCAATAAATTATTTTGCATAAAAATCTTAAAAATAGAATTTCTATAATGATAATAAATTTACAATGATTTTGTTTAAACTTCAATTGAGGTTAGGTATTTTTACTATTTATAAATAAATCAAGAGGAATTTTAATTTAATGTTCATCATATGAGATTTTACTATATTATTTTTAAACAATAAATACAAGTATTTTAGTAATTTTATTATTTTTATTAATTAGTAAATGCAAATAATTTTTCATTTTCAGATCGCAATGCCAAAAATTGTAGTGAGTGTGTGTCAAATGCTTTAATATAGATATCGAAGAAATAATTTAAATTTATAATTTGTATTAATTTTCGTCACTTTTAATATTTTAATGACAATTAAATTCATTAAATTTCTAAGGAAGATTTTTTCTTTTTCCCTCCCTCTTGGAAATCTAAAGTTTTAGATATGTATAAATATAAACAAGACCTAAAAATTTGTTTGCCAAAGAAGTTTTACTTCTGACACGTCTATTTTGTACGCACGCACTTTTAACTTTTTGTTAAGAAGCATTGTTAAATTTAAAATCAGTTTACATTTTAAAGAAATGAATCACAGCCATGCCATGGATAACTGTGAGAAGTTAATAAGATAAATACTACTAGCCATCGAGGAAGGTATAAAAGTAAGTAGCAGAATATTAACGTCCCACTGCTGCGCACTGGCCTCCTCACTCCGAGGAGCGAGGGTTTTTAGAGCATAGATCCACCACGCTGCTCCAATGCGGATTGGCAAGCATAGTACATAAGTGCACTCTCTACTCCTTTATTCTCATAGTCCGATGTGACGGAAATCCGACATGACTGGAGAGAGGTATAATAAAGAATTTAAAAAAGAAGCAGCAAGTATTGCAACTATCCACCGCTGGAGAAAATATATTTTGCATGGGTACCTAGCTACCTTCTAATTTTATAATATTAATAAGTAACCAATGTGGTCAATTGGCTCCAATACCACCGACGATGAGCTCCGACTCTGCTCAAAACCACTTCCCAATTGATTAGAGAATTCCTGCTTATAATACGTCTGTAGCGTATGATCTTTTGAAAATTGTGTTATCGGGACAAGTTAGGTATACATTTTTCCTTCACTCTCACAGTCCGATCTGGCGACTGGTGAGTTCTAGCGCAGGACCATCGGTTAAACGTACCTTCCGAGGCTTGGCGGTAAAGATACCCCAACTTCGGACAAATATTGAGAAAATCTAGACAACCCAATATACATTTCTAACTTAGCCCGACCCGGAACTCTAACCCAGTACCTCTTGCCTGCAGCCCAACATGCTGACCAACCAATGAGGCAGTTGAAATCTATACACTTTCTCCTGACCTAAGATAGTCAAATTTGTGAAAAATATATTATTTAACAAAAACATTTTCCATTCGTAAATGTTACTGTTAACTCGCCAAGATGAGAAATGATGTTGCCAAAGGATAACACTTATATGGGACGGCATATTTTCCAAAAGTCACGATATAGAAACTGAGTATATTTAAAATTTT
Source organism: Elymnias hypermnestra (assembly GCA_015832385.1). Classification (NCBI taxonomy): domain Eukaryota; kingdom Metazoa; phylum Arthropoda; class Insecta; order Lepidoptera; family Nymphalidae; genus Elymnias; species Elymnias hypermnestra. The sequence continues at coordinate 1,318,248 of JACTOM010000040.1, read as the reverse complement.
ATTATTAATCTGTAACAAGAAGACAAGTCGTTGTAAGATTCCTATTAAATCTGCAACACAAATGTTAAAAAAACTTACATATTTTGCCCTGTCAAGGCCAGCAGCAATGTGACAAACTATATCTACGAAAAAAATTGAGACGATGTAACAGAAGCTTCACTTTAAAAACCCTGATTGAACAAAATTTTCTTTTAGCTAGATTAAACTATCTTACAGCAGTTCTTGAAGCCTTTTGCGGTGCACAGACTCACTGAAGTTTCTAGTTTGCATGCCATCCAATGCATTCCCAGCCTGAGCGTAATATTGTTGAATATGTGTGGCGGCGTGCAGACGACCGTTATCTCGAATTGAATTAAATTTTCGTCTACTATTACCACATGGAGGTTCAAAATATCCAGTATATAATTATGGGAGGTCAAACCGCAATGCTAAACTACCATCATGTTGTAAAACTTGAATTCTGTAGTACGTATATACAAATACAAAATATTTTATTTGGATAAACTTATTTACATTTCATGGAGTTGAGAACCTCTTTTATGTATAGCAATACTTGTGTTAGAGGGACTGGCTGTTCAGAGTTACAAGTTTATGTATCCTAAAATTACGTTACAAAAAAAATAAAAATTTAAGTTAGTGCAGCTATGTTAAAATTATAATCTAACTAAACCTAGTTGATTATTAAAATTAAACTCCGGATGTGGGTGTGGATGCTTATGTAAGTGTGTGTGTAATATATGTGTGTGAGCGTGAATACTTATAACTAGCAGCAACATTATCGGTGCGATAAGGTCAGCACTCCGATCACCAACCCGCCTGCCAAGCGTGGTGATTAATGGCATAACCACATAAAAGACAAAAACAAGGCAGCAACGGACCCCAGTCCCCGGCAGCCCCGCTATTCCTAGCTCTGGCGGCGGTTATGGTAACGGCGGAGCTGGTGGACCGATGATATTAAGAAGTCGCCGGTAGCCGCTGGAGCGAGGCGGCGCAAGATCGGGCCTTCTGGATGTCATTACGTGTGACCTATGTCAAGCAGTGGACGTCCATCGGTTGAAGCGACGACTACGACGATGAATTATGAGTAAACATTCTCATAGGCTAGTGATAACAGCCATTCGAATAGTTCTTTTTTGAATTTTTAAATACTCATGACAACGCTGTTCATAAAAGGTAAATTACACCTACCAGGCGAGCACGATTCCATCTTAGATTGTATCATCAATTATAAAGATTACATTCAAGGGCTAACCTTTCCAACATAAAGAAACTTTTACTTAAACTTAAAAATGCTTTGTGATATTTTATGTATCATCACATCACACGTCAATTTACAAGTCTTTGTCTTATATTGAACTATTCCAGCAACAGTGGTTTTAGTCAGGTCTCTTGGTAGAACAATATATACAATATTATATATATTATAAAAATAGATAATAATCACCCACGCCGCTCCCGGTCCCATGGGAATATGGGGAAAATAACGGCGATCGTCTACATTGCGAAAGGAATCACTTGAAAGAATGAATCTTGTTTGTTGTTCAAAACAGTTTGGAGCTCATCAGTAAAATGGTTTTTGAAACCATATATAGCTATATACGGCTATAAACGGACAAAAGTAGTAGTAGTAGTATTTGTATATATAGATTTACTAAAAATATCACGAGAAGTCTTGCAAGCAGCACAACTGTGTCACTTTTTATAGATAAAAATTTATTAATATTCTTTAAATAAAAATAATGCAAGACAAAGCTCTGACCGACTAAGGAACTGACTTTCAAGAAAGGTAAAACACTTTTCAACAAATGTAACAAAAAGAATCTTAGTACTTTCTACAAGAGACCTTCCGCTCCAATGAAATTTTAATTAAAAAATATGTCTAGGTTTCCGTTGAAAACCTTGATTAAAGCTTTTATTATTTACAGGTTAGCCTTTAACTGTGGTCTTCTTTTCCTCGTCGTATGTAAAAGAGGTATTTTTTTATTGCTGACAGTGTATTGCCAAATGCGCTTTTTCCTAGCGCAGTAGTTTTAACAGGAAAAGTGCATAATTTACTTTCACATCGCTTATTTTTGAAATTATTAATAAAGGGATTTTTTATTACAAAAAGAGTCGCCTCGAATATCCATAAAGATGGGAGGGTAATTATTGCTAACAGGTTAGCTTGACTGTGATCATAATGGTAAATGATTATACAGTCCATGATGGAAGCGTGGTAACCTGGGAATAGGTAATAATTACCTATTATAGTTATATATCTATTATAGTTATATATATAGTTATATATCTCTTATAGTTTCTACACCATCGTATCGGAACACAATCTCTTGCTTGGCTGTTTATCTTTGCTAGTAACAACTAGCCACAGCCGAAGCCTACCACCAGTCCAGACTCAGACAAATTAGAAAATACATTTTTTTTCCCGGGACATCTGCTAACAAAGCGAGTACTCGCAACACTGCGCCACCAAGCCCTTCGAAATGTAACACAAATCCTTTAAAATTGTCCGTTAAATTAATTCAGGCTTTTATTACCCACAAAACTGGGAACGATTTTTTTAATTAAAACCAAAATATTTGATACATTTTATGCAGCTGATGGGCAACCAGGAAAATTAAAATCCCTCGCACAATAGCGTCGTAGCAACGGGAAACGAGACAGAGAGGAAACGATGATAAATAACACACCACTTGTCTGACCCGAAAAACACAGCCAGTTCCATACGAACAGCCTTTTTTCCTGTGAAATTTGAACTCACACAAATTGCCTTCGGGTAAGCGTAACCTATTTTCTAGACAGCGTCCCCCTCGCATTCGTACACAACTGTCGACATGTTTGTACATTTTTATATAATGAAATCCTTTCTATAATTAAAGAAAATGTGGTAAACTCCACTCATATTTTTATCTCACAGAGATTTTTATACGAAAGCCTTCTTTTCTATTAAAAATATATTGTAAAATTCCACTCGGGTTGTATTATAAGAGCTTAGGAATATTGTTAACTACTGTTACTCGCTGTAGAATTCACTCCCTCTGCAAAATCCTCGAGCCATTTCATGTTCGAGCCAATAATCAAATTGAAAAATAAAATATAAATTATTTTAGTGACGCTTGAATCAACTTAAAATATTTGACCTATATGTCTTTATAATAAGAAATACTGAAACATAAAGAGATGCCAATGTCTGAGAAGCGAAAAGTGTTCAACCCTTGTATCTTGCCATGTCTGATATATGCTGCCCAAACTTAGGCACAAAATAAATATCTATCAGAGAGGAATGGAAAAAAGTGTATTAGGAATTAATTGACCAAGTTCGGGAAACTACAATCAGATAGTAGAAAATTAATATTAAAATTAATAATGGCAATGGACGAGATACAGGATGAGAGAAAAGAAAGAAAAATTGCCGATAATAATAACTGAGTGGTACCCCAGGAAAAGCAAAAAAAGTAAAGGAATACCGATAAAGCGATGACAAGAGGCCCTGAAGAAAGTAGCAGAACCGCAATGGCAATGGATCGGTATAGATGGAAAGCATTGTAACAGATCTTTGTCGAATGATAAGCTGTGAGCACTGAATGCCGCGATTATAGTTTAAGCTTATATTTGAGCAAATTATAATTAGACGGTCTCGCTGGCGCAGTGATGTAAGTACTCGCTCTACTAGCAAAAGTCACGGGTTCGATCCCCGGTAGAGTAAAAAAAAATTAAGTAGCAGCCCATTTACGTCCCACTGCTGAGCACAGGCCTCCTCACTCCGAGGAGCGAGGGTTTTTAGAGCATAGACCCACCTCGCTGCTCCAGTGCGGATAGGATTTAGGAAATTGCATTTTCTGATTTTTCTGTGTCTGGACTAGTGGGAGGTTTCGGCTGTGGTTACCACACTACCAGCAAACCCGTACCAAATAAAAAAAATCGTTCTAGTACGATGTACTCCTGTATGATTGGGGCACTTCAGTGACATCGTCTGGTGTCACTGAACGGAAGGAATCTCTCAATATCAAGCATAATAAACGCAATGCTTGGCAGTAAGATAGGATGGATGCAGATGCCTCCTCCTTCCACGAGGCTGTTGTCTTGTTCATGGAGGCAATGGAGAGAGAGAACGGTAAGGTACTTTAAATAGCCCTGTCCTTCAAAGGAGGGGCCCTGTTCCTTGAAAGTCTCTTTATTTATTACTTAATGCACACAAAATAGAAAGATAAAAGTATTAAGAGAGATAAAACAAATAATAAGAAAAAAATGTATACAAATATCTTATTGCTTTGAGCGATTTGCTCCTTTGAATTTCAAAGCTTACCTACTATGTATCATAATCACAGAGTAAGTTCAATATCATAAAACATAATTCAGAAAAAAAGAACTTATAGCTATTTTATTGATAAAATAATTACAAAACACATACATATAATAGAGGCATAAAATACAAATTGCTAACTACTAAGATAATATTCTTTCACGGCGCTTGAAAATATATGGGTTCTCAGATTGCCTAATGCTTCTTGGCAGGGCATTCCATAATCTGATGGTCTTCTGAGTAAAAGAGTTTGTGTAGAACATCGTGCGACAATAAGGAGTGTAGAGCCTTAGATCGCCCTGAGATCGCAACCGATCAACTCTCTCATCAAAAGTAAAACATGCTCTCAAATAAGATGGAGCGTGTAGATTATACATACATAGCATCACGCCTCATTCCCATAGGGGTAGGCAGAGACAACATCCTTCCACTTGCCACGATCCTTGCATATCTCCTTCGCTTCCTTCAATCCCATTAAACCCTTCATACAAGTTCGTCGGTTTAGAGTACTCTTGACCTGGCCGTTATTTAAAATGTCCTGGATTTGGTCCAGGAACGTTCGCCTTGGTCTTCCCCTTCCAACTTTCGCATTCACTCTTGACTCATAAATCCTTTTTGTCAGTCTCCTTTCATTCATTCTCTCTACATGCCCAAACCATCTAAGCATACCTTTCTCAATTTTAGTCACTACGTCTTCTTTTATACCACAACGTTCTCTTATCACACTATTTCTTACTCTGTCACTCAGTTTTAATCCACTCATGCTTCTCAACGCTCTCATCTCTACCGCATTTATTTTACTTTTGTGATTCTTCTGCCATACCCAACTTTCACTACCATACATAAGTGTTGGCACCAACACTCCAGCATGCACTGCCAGTCTAGCCCTTTGAGACACCATCTGGCTATTCATAAAAGCATGCAGAGCACCATTTACCATATTCCCTGCATTCACTCTCCTTTCGATATCACTTTCACATGTTCCATCTTTTGTAAATTTAGATCCCAAGTATACAAATTCTTTCACCTCTTCCACTTGTTCCCCATCTATCAAAATATTGCCATTCATCATAGATTCATCTCGTTCAAAAAGCATAACTTTCGTTTTGTTTACATTCACTTTCATTCCTTTCCCTTTCAAAGCTTCATTCATAATATTTAGCATCTCCTGAAGCTCGTTAGCGGATGACGCAAGTATTACTTGATCATCAGCGTAGAGTAAACATTTGATGAGTAATTCATTCATTCTTAACCCATACATACTTTCTTTTAAATCTGTCAAACATTTATCCATGAAAAGGTTGAACAGCCATGGTGACGCAACACATCCCTGTCGAACACCTCTTTCGACAGGAAACCACTCCGTGTACGCTCCGTTTATTCTGACACAGGCACTAGAACCCTCATAGAGAGACTTCAATGCTTGAATCAGACTACCGCTCACCCCATACGTAGATAACGTTGACCACAGCTCATTCCTCACCACTCGATCATAGGCCTTTTCTAGATCTACGAAAGCGCAATAAACTTTTTGGTGGTAGATTATACAGTACAGAATAAAGAAGAGTTAGTGTATGGAGATTTCTATGTCAACGGATTGATAACCACTTAAGCTGAGCACGATATTAAGACACATGATCGAACTCTTTATCGGTTGCATCCAGCAGTGTCCGGGCAAATGTGCATAAGAACCTGAGGGCATTGGTTGGTTTTAGCGGGTATTCTGTTTAAACAAGTCCTATACTCCCTACCCCTCTTAACAGGGGTGCCGAGAAGCATTTCCCAGCGGTACAACTAAGGATGTCTTGTAGAAGTTGTTATGAAAGAAATTTAGCTTAATAGCATAAGTTATCGAGAGTTAATTTATGCACTATGAAATATAATTCAATAGTCAATTCGAATATTATTCGGTTCAATCTACACGAATGAAAAAAGTTGTCATCGAAACGTCATTAAAATTTTTGTTTCATACTGAAAGAGCATTCAATAGTTATTGACGTTTCCTATGAAAAGCCATTAAGTAAATTTCCATCCATTTGCGAGCTAAAAAGTAGCAAAAGTAAGTAACGCAGTTTAACGAGGCCAATTAAGTGCAATACGAAATTAAATTTTTCGAGTCACAAAGGCGAAGTCCGTATTCAGCGGTTTTCGCCTAAAATATGGTAGTAGGTAATCGTATTTTGAATCATTTATGAATTTAATATTTGTTAGTTATAGCATCAGTAAGGTATAATTATTATGGATACCATATTCATATGTAAAAATAGTTTTAAAGCCTACGTAAAATAAATGAAAACGTTCGTTCTAAATTGCATAGGAATAGATTTTATTTTTTTATATTACTTGTTTTTATTAACAGTCAACACAATATATGATATATTTGGAAGTATACTGTCTTGATTTAAAAGAAATATCGCACTTTGTTTTTAGTTTAGTTAAATTTTTTTTTTCATAAAATATTTAAATAAAACATGCATTCTTTTTCTTTTTATCAGTAGTCTGACTGTGTACTTCCATTTTGTGTTTCTACCATGTCGTTTCCTACTATTATCCACGTACCTAGTAATAAGTTATGTGGGACCCCTAACAAATAAATAAATCAACTAGTCATTTCCCAACACTCTCTGAAATGTTCCACAACTTACATAAACTGTTTTTACTATGCATTTACCGAAGGGCAAGAAAACAATTTGCAAAATTTTATTGTAATCATATGAACTATATGTCATTGAGCTAATTACTAATTTACAATAAAAATATAATTAGTAAGTATCTATGCAATATTACGTATTATAACAAAAAATTTATTTATGTAAAACACTGTAATAACAGCATTTGACGTTGATTAATTAATAATCTACGTCATTAGTTTAGGTTAATCAATGACTCGACAAACGGTTAACTCATACCAATAAAATTAATTGCTATAAAATGTTAATAAACACACAGATAAAATAACTTAATAAATATTTATCTTTTACCGTTTCCATTAATGGCATTGCTTGGGTAATGCGTGAGTTATACGCTTCGTTAGCAGAAGGTCCCGGGTTTTATGCCCGGCGGCTCGAGGCAAATATTGTATAAGAACAACAAAGTCACCTTTTGGTGAATGATTGACAGCCAAAAGTATGACAGTTTATTTGTTTACTGGTTAACAAAATCTGATTAAAACAGTACTACTGGTTAGCAGGTATATTACATAAGAGCAATCTCTATTCCTTCACTCTCATAGTCCGATGTGAGATGTGACGGCATCTCGATAAGATCGGAGAGAAATCAAGCGCCCGTCAGCACACTGCCATCTTCACAACTTCAGGCAAAAATTGAAAAACTCTTAATAGAAAACTTTATATCAATTTTTAAATTGGCCCTACCCGGGTCTCGAAAATTACGAACTCATGTCTGTAGTCGAACATGGTAACCATACCCCAATGATGCAGTTTAGTTAAGTAGCAACCTATTTATGTCCCACTGCTGAACACAGGCCTCCTCATTCCTAGGAACTCTCCTTTTTTAAAGAATAAATCCACCGCTCCGCTCCACTGCGGGTTGACAGGATACACATACTACAGATGTATTTAAGCAGGTTTCCTCACAATGTTTTCCTTCATCGAAAAACACAATGATGCATTGAAAAGAACAATCAAGCGCCTAACTTGTAATTTTAAACTACTGACAGGAAGGAGCTTGACTGTGATCATATCCGATGTTAAGTAATTATACAATCTAAGATGGAAACGCGTGAATCGGATAAGAGACCTTTACCCTTTTTTGAACACAACCTCTTTTTGCTTGTCCGTAGGTCTTTCCTGGTAGGGTGGTAACTAGCCACGGCCGAAGACTTCCACCTGTCCAGACTCATACAAATTAGAAATCGAACCCGGGACCTCTGCTAGCAAGGCAACTACTCGCATTACTGCATCAGGGAAGCCTTCGAAATTTTTATAAAGAAAAAAAAGTTATTAGTATCTGCCCAGAATTCCATCCCGCGATTTATCTAACCGAGAATCCACGCGTTTCACCACTAGGCCATCATGGCATTCATGAACGACTATAATTTTTAGAAATATGAAGCCGTATTAACAAATTATTGAAAGTCACACCTATGGAACTGGCCACGACATCGACAATCCCTTTGACGCAGCGGGAGTCCATTGGCGGTGGTAATCATTTTACTTTACGTGACCCACGAGCCCGAAAGCTTGCTGTTGATTTTAAAAAAGCAACCGATAAACATAAATCATAGTATTTGCCATTTTTAAACGTTATATTGGGTATTATAAAAAACACCAACTGACATTAACTAATAACCTTTTTTCTGTCCACTATTTAAATATACACAACTTGCACTTTACTTCATTATTTGAATTTATACAGTTTAATAGTAATTCTTTTTTAAAACAACTATACCAAACTGAAGGTCTACGTCCGCTTCAGACTGACGTATGTGGCTCCCGTCTGGCACTTTTTCGGCTCAGAGTACCAGAAGAGTAGGGTGCAGATCCAGCAGAACAAGTGCCTACGTATGATAGTAGGACCACCGAGGTAAGTCAGAAATGACGTCATCCACTGTGACACCAGGGCGACCACCGTGGAGGTGTTCGTCCGGAACTTGGCGTGGAATATGTTCCACAAAGCGGACAACTTCACACACACCTCCACGGCATTGCCAGCCAGCACCCAAGAGCAGCAAACACTGGGCATCCCCTGCCTCGTAAGCTTCTGCTGTCACCACATCCTGACGTATGCGTTGATGATTGGACCATTTACGGAATTGACCGGGAACCAGCCCGTATCACTGCGGGCAATATAGATTACCAGGCATCAAATTAATATCTGAGGAAGATAAGGAGGCAATGCCTCGAGGCCCGCATTCCTCAACTGCTGTTGAGAAGTACCCAGGAGAGACAAGACAACTCGAAAGACTACATTCCGCTTGTTAAAATTACCTCGTATTGCATAACATATCGTAATAATACACCATGACTTTTGGTATTTTTAAGTGTTGCCTGTATATTACTCAATAACTCCCAACATTTCAGAGCTATCAGTGTTGTCACCCTATCTATAGTCTAACAGAGAGCAATACAAAGATATTGCAAGGTCCCCTGTAATAGATGAAGCTAATATTATAAAGCTGAAGAGTTTGCTTGAACGCGCTCACATCAGAAACTACTGATCCAATTTGAAAAAAATCTATCAGTGTTGGATAGTCCATTTATCGAGGAAGCTATATAACATCATGCTAAAACTATTAGGAGCTATCGCTGAAGCCTTTATTTTTTTGGAATTAGGTCTATTTTTCCTTTTGCGTGTTGCGTGCGCTGCGTAAACGGTTAAAGTTTCGCAAAAATATTATATTGCAAAATTGTTCCTTCTAAAACAATTCTAAAAAAAGTCCACAACATCATTTCTGTATCTTTTAAGATAGACCCACCAGAACCTTTTTTTTGTGATAACGATACTAACAGCAAACGAAATTTTACGAGTTGCCTTGTATCATATAAGCGGAATAATTTTACGTTTGTATGGACGAAGGTAACGGAAAGGCTTAAAATATAATTTTAGTCTCCACATACACGGTATTGAATTTTGCATTAACGCAGATCGAAACAAATGTCACAATGGAATGACTGATGATTATTTGCATACAACCAGAAACCATTTCGTTGAATGTATGTACATATTGATAAATTGTGATAGATTTATTTCCTGCAACTGAAACTCTGTTAGATCGCTTTTGTTATATTATCCACGGCATTATATGGGAAATAGTGCTAGTTGTATATTAATCTCGATAGGGTTCTTAACAACAATGACTATAGGGCTTGCTGTTTTGCCATATGAGCCGTAACGCTTGCAAAAGCAATGGAAAAATCGTGCCTTGTATATATATGTAGAAACTAAGATACTTCTTCTCCCTCCTTGGCTTTTCCCAATTATTTGGCTTTCCTCGTTTTTTAGGCGCCAACAATTCCAGTCTTGAGTTGTTTCTAAAGATAAATTAGCCCGGTCCAAACCCTTGGACACGGTTGTCCATCACGTGATAGACCGTTTTCCTCTATTGCATTTCTTTTTCTACTAGGACACAATGTATATCAAAAGGTAAGGTAATCTTTCTAAATCTAAGTCTTTAAACGTCCCATGGATGAGCATAAGTCTCCACATTTATAGGAGAGCTAGAATCTGTCAAATGCAATCAAATCAAAGGGGAAGACCATGGCGAACATTCCTGGATCAAATCCAGGACATTTTAATTATGGGCCAAGTCAAGAGTACTCTAAACCGACGAACTTGTATGAAAGGTTTAATGAGAATAAAAAAAGCGATGGAGTTATGAAAGGATTGTGGCAAGTGGAAGGATGTTGTATCTGCCTACCCCTATGGGAATGAGGCGTGATGCTATGCATGCATGTATGTTCCAACCGCAGAAAAGAAAGAAAATAATCAGGAACTATATAAGTATTAATAATTAGTATTTGTCATACCGGAAAGGGTCGTTTAAATTACAATATTGCAAGTAAGTTTTGTTAAAACAGGAATGTAATTATTACTTTTGTAGGGTAATCAAAGGCTTTGGAGTCTTTGAAACTTGCGTATAACAACCAAAGTACTCGTACACACATATGCTAATTAAATTAATCATGCCTCAAAGTAAGGCCGCCGAATCATGAATAATAAATCGGTATCCCTGAAAATTCCCAAGGACTGGTATAAAAAAATTAACAAACCGTAACCGTAAGTACATCTACGCTTAATAAATAAAGAAAAACGAAAAGGGATTTTGTTTTCTATACTTATGAAAAGAGTTTTTCAACATGTCATCAACATGACGAAACAAAATTACAATTTTCTCTTATAAGTTATATTAAAAAACGACGAATGCGGATAAATGTATAATGTAAAGTAAATAATGTAATGTATATATATTTTTCTCCGTACGTTAAAGTGTATGAACTTCACCTAAAAGGGTGGTGCAATTTTGATGAATATTTCGTTTACATTCAGTTACATTTCAAAAGATAAATCAGTTTTTCCCATATTTACAAGGAATCGAGAACTACGCCTTTAACACCACCGGGAACATAAATAAGTATTTTGTACTTATGTATGGAACTGATCTTCTCCTAAACTAGATTGTGTGACCAGCTGGATTTAAGAATTCGATTCGATAAATTTACTCACATTGAAGGTGGGCAGTCAGTCTTTCTTTTCTTCCTGTCCATTACTATTCGAAACAGTTATAATATACCTAAGGATAATAAATTCATGGATAACTGTTTGACAGATTTAAAAGAAATTATGTATGGGATAAGAATGAATGAATTACTCATCAAATGTTTACTCTACGCTGATTATCAAGTAATACTTGCGTCATCCGCTAACGAGCTTCAGGAGATGCTAAATATTATGAATGAAGCTTTGAAAGGGAAAGGAATGAAAGTGAATGTAAACAAAACGAAAGTTATGCTTTTTGAACGAGATGAATCTATGATGAATGGCAATATTTTGATAGATGGGGAACAAGTGGAAGAGGTGAAAGAATTTGTATACTTGGGATCTAAATTTACAAAAGATGGAACATGTGAAAGTGATATCGAAAGGAGAGTGAATGCAGGGAATATGGTAAATGGTGCTCTGCATGCTTTTATGAATAGCCAGATGGTGTCTCAAAGGGCTAGACTGGCAGTGCATGCTGGAGTGTTGGTGCCAACACTTATGTATGGTAGTGAAAGTTGGGTATGGCAGAAGAATCACAAAAGTAAAATAAATGCGGTAGAGATGAGAGCGTTGAGAAGCATGAGTGGATTAAAACTGAGTGACAGAGTAAGAAATAGTGTGATAAGAGAACGTTGTGGTATAAAAGAAGACGTAGTGACTAAAATTGAGAAAGGTATGCTTAGATGGTTTGGGCATGTAGAGAGAATGAATGAAAGGAGACTGACAAAAAGGATTTATGAGTCAAGAGTGAATGCGAAAGTTGGAAGGGGAAGACCAAGGCGAACGTTCCTGGACCAAATCCAGGACATTTTAAATAACGGCCAGGTCAAGAGTACTCTAAACCGACGAACTTGTATGAAAGGTTTAATGAGAATGAAAGAAGCGAAGGAGATATCCAAGGATCGTGGCAACTGGAAGGATGTTGTCTATACCAACCCTTATGGGAATGAGGCGTGATGCTATGTATGTATGTATGTATAATATCTTACACCGCTTAATGGGTTTAACTAATTCAGTCTTCCTCACTATTCGGACAGGTCGAAATCACAGGTCATGATTATTGGAATTTCGAGTATAATCGCCGGGGTTGATATGCAGCATCTCGCTTTTGTAATATCTAATGGCATAATAATACCATTTTGCACAACAGTCAGAACGCCCGTCAACAGCTGAAGTGGCTCTCCGTTCGAAGTAGACGGAATATGCATATACTTCTTCTCCTGTATAAAGTATAAAGTAAATAAAGAAAAAAGTTATTATTCGCACAAAATTTTTATTGTTAGACAAGCATATGCCGAGCATGATATTGCAGTTAATTTACAAATATTCGACATAGATGCTTGTTATTGTTGGAATCTGAACGAAATGTCGGCAAATACGTTCATAAATTCAAATAAGATGTTAGTTTAAACTGCTGTGAGACAAATGGTTTACTCATGCACTTCATAAATAATTACCAACTGAGTAATCTACGTATAATCACACAGTTGAGATATATCTCTAAGTGCAGGCAGCTGGTCGGGATTAAACAGTTGCGTTCAAAGTAGTAGGACTACACGTTTTTAATCAATAACAGGAACTTTCATTTCGCCGAAATTAAATTAATCAATCAGTATAAGTTAAAAAATACCTACTATTGATTATAACTGCTTGACACAGGTTCTTACTGTTTCTTTATATAGCTTCGCTGTATAACTTTCATTTTCGCTCACTCCATTAAAAGAGGTTAATAAAATAATAATACTATTTACTTCAACTCTGTAGTTTCAATTCTCATTTGCAAGTTCATCTTTTGTACTTCTACAAATATTTCTCCGTGATTTCTCAATATCATTCTTAGAAACTACTATATATCCTCTAATACTTTTCTACATTGAGAATTATATCCTTTTTTAATTTTCATACATTTTCGCATTCGTCAATATTTAAAATCTCAATCGCATTATTAACAATTTACTGAGTACTTATACTTCACACTTAAAGCAGAGAATTAAATGTTTTAACAACTAATCTTTACATCCTACAACTATTATTTCTTATAAATTCAGATTTCAATTTCCGAAAATGATATTTTTGTGTCCTTATGTAACTCATTCTTATTAGAACTGTTTCTGGACATTTTAAATATTTTTTTGTTTATACTTTATTGTTATCTATATATAATTACGATCGCGATGACTGAGTGAGTACGTATATATGACTTTCGCGGGTATACGCTCAATAAGAAAGAATTTCTCCAAATCTCTAGGAGATCGGGAACTTCGTATTTTACTCCGAAACACTTTGCTTAAAAATAACAAAAATGCAATTATAATATTTTAACTTGTATTGTTTGCATATTAAAAAAATACTATACATTAAGTTTTTGTACAACAATTCTTTCGTCATTCTTTCATATAAAGAAATAAAAAGAAATTTCATGTATAGCCCGAAAATAGTTTCTTGCACCAGCATTAATCCTATATTTCATTAAAAATTTTGTGCTATTAAGCACCATTTGATTAAAATAGTAAAAGATTATCCTATATTTGTGAAACGAAATAATGCTTAACCTAACATTGTTATAGTATATTGTTAAGAAGAGGCGATTGAATCGACGGCAGAATATAATTTATGTCGGTAGTAAATATAGGTTTTCTTCGAATAATTATTTTGCGACTAAGCTAAATTTTATTTTTAATGACAGTTTGCAATTGAGGCGGTTATGCGAAATATTTTACGATCTTCAATATCTATATACATTTCAATTCATTTAGTTTCAAATAGGGAAAGAAATATTTTTATTCACATTGTATTATTGTTTATTGTAATTAAAATTAATTAAGTTATGCAGTTTTTACGCGTGAAACACTATACGAAATAGCACAACGTATTAGAATTTCACCCTAAGCGAATTTCTTAAAGAGATTCTGGGTTCGATCTCTGGAGTTTTTATAATATTCCTTATATTATAAAAACTCCAACTCACATTAACTAACACCTTTTATTCTCTCCACAATTTAATTACACAAAACTTGCACTATGCTAATAATTACTTCACTATTTGAATTTATATAATGTAGCACTACTTCTCCTAAAACTCAACGAAAGACTATATCCGGTTCCGGTCGTTAAAGTTACCTTGTGTTGCTAAATATTTCGTAATATTGCACAATGTTTGTTGGTATTTTAAGTGTTGCCACTATAGTACACAATAAGTGATCATTTCTGAGCTATCAATGTTATCACCCAACTATCTATAGTCTAACCTTTAGAAAACTGTATTTTTGTCTGTCTCGGATTTCATACGTTCGTACGAGAAACTTAGACTCTATCATCACTTACCATCAGGTAAGATTACAGCCGAGCGCTAACCTGTTAGCAACTAAAAAGAATCATTCTAAAGAGAATTATTTTACGATCTTAGAAAATTCTTTCCAAAATATCTCAAAAAAAATTAGGTCATTTGTGACACGAATAACACTTCAAATGTTTCACTTGAAATATCTTTTTTGTTCGGAGTGTCATATGCTATTAGCTCTACTGGCTTTTACAGCGTAACCGCAGAAATGGACGGCTCTCAAGGAGACCACCACTTTTGATGTGCGAGCCCTGAAAAGGACTCGCTCCCATGGGCGACGCCGTTCCAAGGGCGTCTCCTGCGAGACCGAGCCTCGGCTTGGGACGACATTATCATATAACATCATATCGGGGGGTTGTGACTGGTTAAGAGCATCCCCGAGACCGTGGGTGGAGTCCACGTCCGGGTGACGTCAGAAATTGGGAACCTCGACTCCGCTGGCGGAATCGGTGTGTAACGTTTGTGTTAGTGTCGGATCCTATCTGATAAAGTAGATTGTCGATTGTTGTCGAGTCATCGGGGTCGTTGAGGACATACTTGGGTTTTCTCCTCCTAGGCGGAACGTTGAGAAAAACTCTATAAGAGGACGCGTTAACCACTAATGGGTTATGATGTTTAATGGCTCTCTCGAAATAATTTTCGCAGAGCGTTTTGAAACGTCTCTTTATCGTGGGGAGTCCTAAGTCCCTATGCAAGTCGATATTTCGGACCTGAAATATAGCTTCATCTCTTATTAGCGATTATGCTGGAAGGTAAAAATAAAATAATACAAAAGAACTTTCTTACATTGTTAGCTTTGCTACAACAGGCAGCAGGACAATGGCGGTGTTATATTTATACGACGTACAAATTGTTATTTTTATATGTATTTTATTTCACTGAATATAGTTAAACGCAAAAATTCTTTGAACAGTGCCTTATTTACAGTCTATTCCATCCAGGAGGATTGCATTTGCACATGAACAAAATATTAAATTAATTACATACGTTGTATATATCATATAGATTAAAACTGTTCTTATTAGCATTTCATTAAAATCTCTGATATCTTCAAAGATATCAGAGATTTTAATGATATAATTTAAAAAGCGGAGGCACAGCGGCTGGCGGACTGTATGTTTCATGGTGAAGTAGCAAAGCTACATAATCATCAAATAGGTGTCGCCATACGTAAAGATCTATATTTAAGTGTACGATTAAGCCGTTGCGCGGATTAACTGGTTTCAGTTTAAAAGCTTCAAAAACAGGAGAGGTTTTTCTCGCTAAAGCTAGTCTGTACAATATTTTAAACGTTATATTAGCTATAGTTACGCTCCATCGTGTTAGTACAACTAAACGAAACGATAGTTTCATAAAAAAATACATGACAAAAAAACCAGCAATGAGACACAAAATTAAAATCAGGTGGTGCTCGAACGCACGAGTCAATGAACCAATCAACGAAAGCACAAACGTGGCGCTTGATCAGTTCATTGACCCGTTTTTAGTAAAGTACCTATTTTTCATAATATAATAAATAAAAATATTTCATTAATTCTCATTTCAAATATTTAAAGTCAAAAACAAAATTTAATTAATAGTTTCTAATATTGACAAAAACCACGTGGCATTTTTATTTACAATTCGCCATTTCAGATTTAAATAAATTACTTGTATCAATTTTCGACACTTTTAATACTGACAATTAAATTCATTAAATTCCTAACATATCTTACTTTCCATCCCTCTAAGTCTCAGAAATCTAAAGCTCCAGATTTGTACGCACGCATTTTTTAAAATTAGGATCGATTTTTTTTCCTTCCTTTTTAAATTCTTTAAATATTTTTTATAGCAAATAATTTTGCAATTGTTTTTTCAGTAAGGTTAGTGTACGATTTAGTTCATAAGGTATTTGTTACTAAACTAATTTAACTGTTTATGTATGCGGAGTTCACTTTTAAATGAGTCCACATATTTTGTGCTTTGAAATGTAATTTATGCAAAAATTATACGTGTATTCGCAAGTGAACCTGTAAAATAAATAAATAAAACAGCAGAGATCAACATCATCATGTACAAAATGTCCAAAATATGAAAAAACAATTATTTAAAATCGACCATGTGGGATATAAATTTTGCTACATACTACGTGAGTAAAGCAATGTTGCAAGGCTCAGATAGTACATACAACGCAGGAGTTTGTCAAGGAAATTTATTGCTGCCAAAACCGAGCAATCTCAGCTACGGTTTCTAATGTTCAGTGAACAGAAACTACGCAGATCGTTTAGCTATTAATATCCATAGATAAACATTACTATATTGTATATATAACTTATAACTGTAATGTAACCCACGTGAATATCGATCTCGTGGCAGTGAAAAGTCTACTAAATCGGACTACAGATTTATTTTTGTTAACATAAAAGTTTTATTTCACTTAGTTTTTTATTAATTTAGGACAGATATACATATATGTATACTGAATATTCCAGAAGAACTATTCTAGCGAATCTAAAACAGTCATTCTATCTATATGTGTGATGATGATGATATAAGAATCCTTAAAAAAGGAGATAATCAAAGTTCATAGAACTAAATCATAAGCAAACATGTATATACATTAGAAAACTTGTTGTACGTACATAAAAACATTGACTCTTTTAATATATAGAGTCAATGTACATCATATAACATACGAAACCAAAACAAACTTGTGATAAATTCTAGTAGGCTGCATAAGATTAACAACTCATTTAAGGGTAACTGTATACGTTTCTATAATAAACACCCAGAAGATCTAGAGATGTCGCTTAACAAATTCAAAGTCTGTTAAAAGAAAGTTGATAGAAAATCGTATTATAAGTTGCAAGATTACTTAGACGATAGAAACGCGTGGGATGAAATGAATTGCTCTAATTTAAATTGAAATATAGTAAACTAATATGATATTGAAATGATGATGGTAACAAAAAAAATACCCGACTGAGTTTGTTGTGGATTCCTCTCGGATCAGGGCGCGAAGGAACCCTCGTAACTTTAGATTTTAAGCCGTTCTTGAGTACCATCATTAGACGTATATTAGAATCAGTGTGTGGAAAAAAAATATAATTTGACGATTAACAAGTGCTGTAATATGCCTACTTGAATAAAGACATTTTTGATTTTTTTTATTTGAAATGAAATAACCAAGGCTAATACTGGGGGTATACGATTTGCTTCTTATACACATACTCTAAAGAAGATATACTCGTACATACCAGCTTTTTTTATATAAAACAGGCACTAGTTCATCTTACATGATTAAATTTCACCAACAAACACAAATACACTCACTCATTCTTACATATCCACTCACACCTACATACCACTCACTAACTCCTCATAAGTACATAGCGAATATCTCGGTTTTGTCTTTTCATTGTTTCCAAATTCTTACTTCTCAATATCTACTCTGTTATTTTGAATATTATTTAATAATTTGTGTAATCCCTAATTGGCCTTCTTTTAAGTATATTAAGTATTCTATGAAACAATTTGTTAAAACGCTGTTGGATTACCAGTAAATAAATAAATTATGACATGTGAATAAAATGGTACACTGCGAACAAAACGAATATTGCCATCGATATACTACATTATATCTTTAGAATGGAATGTCCGATTTTAATAATTTAAAAAGTATTTCACAGGTATTAAAACGGTATTTAATAAAATATCATTTAAGGGTTAATACGGGTTCATATGATAAGGGTTAATACGGAGCTATAAATTATATGGTTTAATTATTGTCGCCACTCTTTTTAAATTTCAAAATGTAATTACACAGTTATAGGCGCATAATTACTATAGTTGGTCATGTGGTATCTTGAACTTTTTTGAAGATATTAATACGTTCTATAATACTGTAGAACATTTTATTGTTCTATTGTCAATAGTTTCCGCAGCGTAAGCAAAGACGTGCCGCTAATAAGAGGCAAATTGCCGGGTTAGCAGCCTACCATCTTAAACTGTAACATCATTTATCAGGTCAAGTGCAAACCTGTCAGCAATAATCTTTACTGAATTTATACTGAAAGAATGAATGTTTCAAAGAGCTTTTATTATACATAAGTTCAGACCAAAGGCTGTAACAAAATAAAGAATTGACATACAAGTTTTCTATAAACAAAGCAACGCAAAGGCTGCTAAAAGCAATATTCTATCAAGCGTTCTTTGTGTGAAATATTATAAAAATAGATCAACAACAACGTAATATCGAAATACATTCTGTTTTATTTTATCGATAAACCTCGACAGATTTTTGTCTGTCAGGTCATTTATTATAATATATTTTTTTTAATAAGGTAAAAAACTTGTTACTAAGCATCAAATAAAAATGACTAAAATAAATCTTTTAAGTTTCTGAATTTGGTGTGACATTCTATTGAATTTTAATATAAAATGGAAAAACTGAGTAAGAATAACTGATAGGATACAATACAAAAATACTTTATTGGACAAAATAGGAAGTAACATGTGAACCTAACACTTAGAAACATAAGTTATTTAGAGAAAGAGACTTTATTGCACACAAGATAAAAATAAAAAGACATATAAACTAAAAGACTTATTACTATGATTTAAGCGTGCAAAGGCGGTCTTATTGCTACAAGCAATCTCTTCCAGACAGCCTTTGCATGATGAGAAGCTCACTAAAATAAATAATAGGGCAGAACAATGCCAGAAACTTTTTACATAAATAAATATATAAGGTAATTGTGTGCGAAATATCTACATGTCGGAGAATAAGAGAGAAGGAGAAGAAGCATAAAGTATGGGCATAGGGTTCTCCGCCGACATCATCGTTAGTGTGGATCCCATCCATACTGTGTGGGCGTTGGTGGTTAATGTTGGTGCAATCAAACACTTTATTAATTAACTCAGACTATAATGTGCACTTAATGTTCCCGGTATCAATTTACACAAAATTATTAATAATAACAGCTAGAAACGCGACAGTTTCATCAGTCGACCGCTCCGGCGGACTATCACTCGGGAACTAGTCCGCCGTTAGCTCACGACGTATGACTCTCTCCCACGCCATAGACAGATGGCGCCAGCATTCCATAGACTACTGCACTCCGACATACATATATGTGGAGGAATTTATAAATATATATTGAACATATAAACATAATAGAAATACACAATCTAAAGATAATGAAAAGATAAAAACGTGTTATTCACAGCAGTTTTCAGTTAAATAGAACTCTTTCAGCTGTGTTTTAACGATGGCTAATGACTGTGAGTGACGCATGTAATCTGGTAAAGAATTCCATAAACTTATAACTTGAACAGAGGATGATTTTTTGTATAAAATTGTATGACAAATTGGATGTATGAGTTTACTATTCGACCGAGAGACTTGATGGTGAGTTTTCATGTCATCATAAGAGGTTATTGATCGAAATAAATCATTAAATAGAGGCCAATAACAGTCTGCGATGATTAAAAATTCGTTTGGGGTTTTGATTAATACGAGTATATCCATAGCATACATAACTTTACGCTATGGTTTTGCTATATATATTTTGCAGGTTAATGAAAATATTGATTGATGAATTGATATATCATATACTAGCTAGTTCTTAGCGGATCTCTACTCGGCAAAAGGAATATTCCTACTAAATTTCAAGTCTCTACACCTTATGTGATGAGTCAACAGTTAACACCCCCGCAACCCCCCTTGCGGGTAGCATTTCGGAATATCCGTTCTTAGCTGACCTTTACTTGGCAAAAGGAATATTCCTACCAAATTTCAAGTCTCTATGCCTTATGGTTCCAGAGATATCGTGATGAGACGATACCTGGATATCTCTTTTATATATATAGATGTATACATATTTATCAGATGTTGAAACACTGTTTTAAAGTTAATTCGTCTTATATACGGCAATACTACTGGAGATATGAAAAAAACTAAAAATAATGTTATTTATTGTCCTAACTTTATAAGAAGCGTTTCAAGGAATTGTTGACCGGATTAAATCCAGGTCACTGTGAAACAGACTCGGTCCAGTTTAGGAGTTACACACTGCTACAGGTAAACAAGGAATAGATCTAACATTTCTATTTGCGAAATAAACATCTTTAAAGAAATATACAAATCGGTTGTATACAGATTTGCTATTATTGATACTGGAATTTAAATAAAAACGCGATTTGTTTGTANATCGGTTGAAGCGACGACGACGAATAGCTCAAAGTGTTACTTATTCAAATCCAACTAATGGTTTAAAAAAACTAGTTCTTCTTTATTATGGGAGCTTTTATCAGACGTTAAAATTTTATTTCCTCAATTACTACTTCTTATTGATTTTAACTTTTTTAGCTTTTGTGGATGACACACAACATTTTTCAAATATATAAATGTCGAGCGTTATCTTTAAAATAAATATTTTTTTTCTTAATTGTTCGTTTTTTTTACTGCTTACGAGATGCTATAGTTATAAGTAAACTTTACACTATTCACCAAAAAGTAAAGCTGTTTTACAGATAAAATTCTTAACAGCGTCTCTAAATGATTGTTATATGTTAATAGCATCTTGTGATCTCAGACCTTAAGGCGTTACGAAAGATACGCTTCGAATTTTACCCATTCCCTAATAACTCTTAACAAAAGGTTGATCTGTTTATAAAAAAAATGTTCTTTGAAAAGAGTTGTTAATCCCATCTTACTGTAATGTATTGGAATAATTACTTATTTTCAAAGAAGTTCAAATAAGCTACCTTTTCACCTTTTTAATATTAACTTATTTATACGTTCTTTTTAATACACTACCGAGGAGTGATAAATTTAGTAAATTCTAAATCGTTCCAGTCTACATTCCCTGTAGTTTGAAGTTTTTTTATCAAAGCTTATATAACCATAAAACGCAAAAAAGTGTTTATTTTACTTACTTCCAAAGATAAATTACAATAATATTCATGAGCTTGTGCTTATTTAGACCAAAGCCTAGTCTGGCTATATAGAATGGCGAATTGGTGTCATGCCCTGCGGCCGTAGGGTACAATAATTGGCAGTGTTACCTTCTCATGTTCATGTATTTATGAATGGATATTTTTATCAGAATTAAGCCAGAAAAAAGTATAAATAAGGCAAATGGCAGTATATTAACCCCACTGGAAAACAGAGGCCTTCTCATTCGTAGGGCTTTTAGAGCATAGGCCCACCACGCTGCTTCACTGCAGCTTGGCAGGCATAGTACACAAGGGTATGCTCTAACACAAGTGCAATCTCTTTCTTCACTCTCATAGTGCGATGAGATGGGAATCCGACACGAGCGGAGATAGATCAGGCACAGGACCGATAGGTTCTCGTCGTCTCCAATGCACGGGGATGGAGTACACCCCTTACTTTCCAATTTCGGGCAAATACTAAGAAAATCTTAATAGAAAGTACAATATATTTTTTTTATACGCCCAACTCTGGACTCGAGCCCAGGGCCTCATGTCGAGACATGAGGACATGAACCAAACATGCTGACCACTAGACCAGTGGGGCAGTGCCAGTATATTAGTAAAATCCGTGAAACACTTAAAGGGGCACCAATACAGAAAAACGCAGCAGTTTGTATTCTGTATGAGCATGTAACTTTCCCGGTTGAGCAAGCCCTGTGTTTACCGTTATAGGTATCCATTGACTCATCACGATATCTCTGAATTCATGCTGTGTAGAGGTCAGGTAAGAACGGATTTTACGAAATTCCACCCGCAAGTGAGGTTGCGGGGGTGTTAACTATTGACTCGTCGCCTCATCACGATATCTCTGCAACCATAAGGTGTAGACACTTGAAATTTGGTAGGAATATTCCTTTTGCCGAGTAGAGGTCATGTTTCTTATTTGTAAACAAAATTGCCTAAATTAATGAAATTGTTACCCAAAAAATATTCCACGCAGACGAAGTCGCGGGTTCAGCTAGTATAATATATAAGAGATATCCAGGTATCTATGACTCATCATAATATCTCTGGAACGATGTTTCTTATTTGTGAAATAAATTGCCTCAATTAATGAAAATGCTACCCAAAAAAACATTCTCGCAGACGAAGTCGCGGGTTCAGCAAGTATCATATATACATATATATAATCTCGTTTGTCTCCAACGGACTCCGAACCTACTTAAGCGATTTTGATAAAATTTTCTATAGTGTGTAAAATTTGATTCAACTGGAGGCATTCTCATTTTAAATTATAATAAAAATAAGTGTATTTTTAAAGCTCTGCTGTTATTCGAGTTAGATAAGACCTTTTTCAAGTGAACGCAGACTAAGATGCGCAGGTGAGCTAGCATGTTTATAAATCACGTTATTTTTGACAAAAAACTTAAAAAAAAAGTATTCTTAAAAAGGCTTATTTGGAATATATGACTTTACTAATAAATACCAATAATAAAATACGAATAACAAAATAATAAATACAAAACGTATTCAGTATTTACTTGCAACTTTATATATTCTACGTTTTATTTACTATTACGAAAAGAAATTATGTTATGATGATGTATTTATTCAACAACTTTATAAAATGTATTTATATGGTTACGTGGTGTGAATAATAATCATATAACTTGTGATACGAGTACGTATATGTATTGTATAACATTGAAGCAAAAGAAATAAAAATAAGTTATAAAAACCTTTTATCAAGCGTAAGATTTAAAATCTCTTGAGTAGCATTTTAAATCTTCAACATTGTTGAAACTTGCGCTTTATTATAAATACAAAGTTTAAAACAACTAACCTCCACAAAATTCTTCGGTAAAACTTATATACTTCTTATCTATTTGTGAATAATGTTAAGTTTGTAAATGCACAATCAAGCAATATTCTAAAACTTCTTTTAACTTATGTCGTATAATCAAGATGCTTTAAAAATATTATTAAACGCAGTTACTTCACATCCTTTATATTTTGAGGTAGTTTATTATATTGTTAGGTTTAACTAACAATTCATTATCTTCTTTTCAATTCTGCCTCTTAAAACTGCCTCATTGGTCTAGTGGTTAGCATGTTCGACTACAGACATGAGATCCTGGGTTCGAGTCCCGGGTCGGGCCAATTCAAAAATCAATATTGAGTAGTCTATTAAGATTTTCTCAATATTTGCCCGAAGTTGGGAAGTTGGCGGTGTGATCCACCCCCGTGCCTCGGAGAGCACGTTAAGCCGTCGGTCCTGCGCCTGATCTCTCTCCGGTCGTGTCGGATTCCCGTCACATCGGACTATGAGAGTGAAGGAATAGAGAGTGCACTTGTGTACTATGCCTGCCAATCCACAGTGGAGCAGCGTGGTGGGTCTATGCTCTAACCCTCGCTCCCCGGAGTGAGGAGGCCTGTACCCAGCAGTGGGACGTTAATGGGCTGCTACTTACTTACTTTTTCAATTATTATATACTGTTTCCGTTTAAATATCTTAATCAAATTCTCAATCTAAACTAATATTATAAAGAGTAAAGATTTGTGTTTTTGTATGTATTTATATTTGTTATGTTTTCACACAAAAACTACTGGACCGATTAAAAAAAAATCACCATTAAAAAGCTGCATTGTCACTAAGCGACATAGTCTGTATGGCTTTCTGAAAAAATTAGGGATCCCTAAGAAAAATGGATTAATGTAACCAAAGGTGTGAAACAAAAAATCTGTTATCGCATGCGCTACGAAAACTATGGAAGAATGATGTAGAATATGGAATGTATTAAAATCTAATATCTCAATTTGTAATTAGCTGCGACCAGTCAAGTATTAGACTATGTATAAATTAAAATTTCTTAAATATCTATTTATGATCTCATGGGTCCCGGATTTAATGGAGCAATTAGGCAAACTACTACGACAGCGTCCAATTATAACCATGCATATAATTTTATTCCACAGGATTATTTTAACCTTTAAACTTAATAATCATCGTGATCTCTGCAGTCTATAAGCTATAAGCTCACAAGAGTAGAATGAAGCAATTTCCTTATGAATATTGTTCATACAATTTATGATGTTCCCGAGGGCGTTTGGAATGAACTCTTGCGATAAAAACACTTATTTATTTTTGACGACCAATTTGATATCTTGATTGTAATGTGAATTTACGTATACCTAAGGTATTGGAAATGTGATTTAAATAATAATATATAAAGAATTGTAAACTTTGTGTTTTTTTAATTAATGTTATACATCTCCTACTTTTCACATTCACACTATTCACTAAGTCTTGTTAAAATTTTAAATTGAAAATGAAATAGACTTTTACTCATCCACTTAAGGTCAAATATGTACTTTTAGACTTTAATTGAATAACGCTTGATGTTAATACAGTTTTTTCACATATACAAGTTCTTATACATTTTTTTTTTGGTTGATTGTAACATTTTGTACATTTATTGAATGCCGCTTCTGTAATATGAGTTATGATGGATTTGTACCACTATTCTTTTGAAGATCATTACCTTTTTTTTTCTCTCTCCCGACCGGAAAATCCTCATGGATATCCAGAGCATCACGGGAGGTATATTCTGGGTTATGCGGGACTTTTACCGACTAAAAACTTGTCGGTGTCGGACCTTCGCGTCGCCTTGTGACGGGGCCGCGGGAAGGGCACGGCAATACTCGACCGCAGCGACCTCTTAATATTATTTTCTTTGTACTTTAGTAGGGTGATGTCACCCTACTAAAGGACCTCTCTGTCGGGCAACAAACCTCATATCTGCTGCCCAGAGGTTGTCCCCAGGGGGGAAGATGACGGTCCTGGGCCGCGCGTCTGCGTCCGACCTGGCGCCTGTGAATAGCGGATGCGTCTACGTCCTGCTCCCTAAGCCGCTCTGCTGTCTTCCTCTGAGCCATCTCCTCCCCGCAGAATGAAACTACCGTTCTCCAGCAATCCTCACTGCCCACCATAGCTTTAACTACAGCAGGCAACGTGAGGTCAACATATCCAGCAGAAGCCACAGGAGCGGCTTTCTTTTCCGCCCAACGTGGGCACATCACCAATCTGTGTTCTACCGTGTCAATGCCGAAACCACACTCATGAGACTCTTCAGTCTGCCCGCGGCCTACCACTCCACACAGGTACTTGCCGAAACAGCCGTGTCCTGTGTCCTGTAATGTGCGTAATAATCTATATAAGCTAGCAAGTATTTGATTAAAAAAATTTGGCCACTCATGCCATGTTGAGTGGCCAAATTTTTTTTACAGTTTTTTTTACAATTTCTGGTACAGACGATATATCGTGTTAGGTAAATCGTAATTCAAAACAAACTTTTCGCAAAGAAAAATTACTAGACGTTATTTTTCCAACATGGCTAAAGTTGAAATTTGGAAAAAGCACATCGCAATATTCATAATCTCCAATTTGGAAACTTCCAGATCTTTTCCATTTATTTCAGGCCAGGCTATTTTGACTCTTATCTCTCCTTTAAGAGGATAGTAAATACCAATGTAATATAAAGTAGTCTTTAGTTTTTAAACGGCTTCTATAAAGCTATTGTAAATTGATGCAAATATTGCTAAATAGGCTCTGTAACATAGGCTCGTTGAAAAATATCGATACAACGATATTATTCGATTGTTTTTTTTTTAATGTATCGATATTTTGGAGTGATATTTAATAATATGATATATCGATATAAAATTCCAAGTCGAAAAGGTATGATAATCGATTATTTTTCTAGAATAAAGTAATAGTTTTGGTACTGCCATATTTTTTAGTTTTGGTCGACTGGATTTGCTGTTTTATAATTTGGATTTTATGTTGGCAACTTAATCTATCAATTTCAACTTTAACTGCCCGACCGTATTGTATCATTATATATTGATATTTTTTATATAAAAATATTTATATAGATACTTTATTGCATTTCCGACATCCCTACTGTAACAGCCTCCGACGAATCTTCCTAAATTTGCCTTATAAAGAATCGAACTGCTACCAATTATTTGATTTTATTAATTTTGTGAAGATGATATTGATCTTTATATAGCTTATCATTATTCAAAACAAGCTATTTGAGCCTTATCAATAATTATCATATTACAACTTTCTCTTGCTTTAAAAACACGGTAAGTCGCTTTTTAACAAATGACTAACAACGTTGCCTCTTTAGTTGCGTCGTGTAATAAATAACGCCTTTTGTTTCATTTATCAGTGAGAAAATACTATACTAGTTTGAACTGTTGATCTCTTGCTGTTTAATCTATCTATCTATATTTAATGTATATAAAACACAAAACTATTACTACCTATATCCATTACAAACTTTGAGACCATCCAAAAGATGTGCACCAAACCTGTTTAAATAGAAATGCGATGATACTTTCAGATCGCTAAATTCGCGGTTGACTTTAACAAAGCGATTCCTTCAAAGTCAAAGTCAAAACATCTTTATTCAAGTAGCTGCACATATAACTTAAGAAATAAAAAAGTTAAAAGGGCGTGCGTACAAATTAAGCGTATAAAATTTTAGATTTCCAGGACATTGATGGAGGGGAAAAGGAATGTACGTTAGGAATTTAATAGTCATTGAAATATTAAAAGTATAATATAAAAATGCCACGTGTTTTTTGTCAATATTAGAAATTGTTAATTTAATTTTGTTTTTGAATTTAAAATTTTGAAAAGAGAATTTATAATTTTTTTTTATGAAAAATAGTATATTAAATTGTTAAATGACCAGTGGCAAATTAAAACACCACATGTTATTTGTAAATATTTAAATTAACTAACCTTCAATAGAATTCGCATAAAAACGCTGTACATCTTCATGACGCTAAATGCGTTGCATCCGTAAAAATTTTAGAGATATGGATGTAAATGAATTGGTCTGATCGCTAATAAAATATTTTAAAAATGTATGTATGATGCGAAAAATAAGAAAGTGACTCCTGACTTCAATAATATCATCATCAGTTGCACATTGAATATAGAAAGAACTATAATTGACGATTCAAAAATGCTGTAATAGGCTTCTTGAATAAAATTTTTTTTTTGTATTTCAATTTATTAAAGCGTACACGGGTGATATCGTAGGGGACAATATTATGCAAAATATTAGCTATACTACAATTACAACTGATATAATCATTTTATTTTCACATTAAATTAAATTGCATCATACATTCTGTAAGTAAATATGCAACTGCAAAATTGAATACACCAGCTAACTTAGACTACCTCATTGGTCAAGTGGTCAGCTTGTTTCGTTACAGACTTGAAGTTCTACGGGTTGAGGACATCGACTCCCAGGGCGGGTTAATTGAAACTTAATATTGAGTTGTCTTTTAAGAAATTCTCAGGGTTTGCCCGAAGTTGGGAAGTTGCCTATGTGCTACACCCCTGTGCCTCGGAGATCACGTAAAGCCATCGGTCCTGCGCCTGATCTCTCTCGGGTCGTGTCGGTTCTTAGTCGGACTATGAGAGTAAAAAAATAGAGAGTGCAGTTGTGTTCGCACATTTTCTTGTGTACTATGTCTGCCAACCCGCAATGGAGCAGCGTAGTGGGTCTATGATCTAAAAACCCTTTCTCCTACGAGTGACGAGGCCTGTACCCAGCAATGGAACGTCAATAGGCTGCTACTTACTTTTAATTTAAACCAGATAAGACAAATGATTTTTGTTTGTACAGTTCAGGATTGCGGACAAGATCAATACTATAAAATAAACATGTATGTTTATGTAATATTCATCACTAAGCACGTATGTGACATTGAGTAATTGCTTTCGACGTGCGATAAAGCTAAGTGATTGTATTTGTTAGATGTTTATATTATTTAGAAGCAAACGCCCATTTCGATGTGCCGTTTTCAAATTTCAACTTTACCACATCGTATCTTATCTATTCGAGCCTTCATATTGACGAAATGAAATTATAGTATGCTTATTTATCAAAATCGATATCGTTTGCTGCAAGATATCATGTTGTATAACCAAATATTTTAATCAAATACTTCCTAGCAATTTCGAGAGCTGAGTTCTCAACCATGACGGGGTGAGGCGGTACATGGATATTAGACATAATTTTCGTCTTATCCCATGTTCATTTTCAGACCCACCTGTTGAGACACTCTGCTGAGGTGATCGAGAATTGTATTGAGGTCTTTCAGAGTCTCTGCCATAATGCTCGGAGTTTCTCTACGTGATCGAATCAGAAATGAAAAGATCCGTAGTAGAACCAGAGTCACCAACATAGTCCTACGAATCGCGAACCTGAAGTGGCAATGGGCGGGGCACATAGTCCGAAGGACCTATGGACGTTGGGGGCTGAAGGTGCTGGAATGGCGGCCCCGCAACGTACGTCAGTATGTGAGACCTAAGTCCAGCAGTGGACGTCCATCGGTTGAAGCGACGACGACGACGACAACTTCCCAGCCAATACCATTCAGTTCTTGGTAAGGCATATTTAGCAAATCGTATTTTTTATAGTCCAAATATGGAGGCTTCCGTTGCTGTAGCTATTTAAGCCTCTACCACTCAATTCGTGATGCTAAGGAATATTTGCATTCCTATAACATGTATAGGAGCTGTTTATTAGCAAATACAATATAAACCTTCTACTAGCTTTTACTTCAGCACTTACCGAAGGTGAGATTTAATGTCAAGCGTCTATGTTAAATCTTTTTCGCGTTCAAATATATCGTGATGTTATGCCTAGTGTGCCTTTAAACTATGCCAGATACGCAACGATGTTTATATGTATTTCTATATATTTTATAATGCATTTCGCACTTTGTGTAGTTGAGATGAGATCGATACAGTTACAGTACCATCTGCTGTGTTGAAATCATAAGAGGTTTACAAAAATTGCCTCTTAGATAGATTAGCACGCTTCCATAATAGACTGTATCATCACGTACCATCAGGTGTGACCACTCAAGCGCTAACCTGTGAGCAATTAAATAAATCTTTTATTCTTACAGTAAAGTCAAATTGGTGAATAAACCGAAGATATTAGCCGCAATTTATTAAAGACGTAAAGCTCTTTGAAGTTTTGATCCAAACCGGCATCCACAACGATGTGAGATTAATGAATGCTCTTAATAGGGTTTTGATACTGTGTCATGATATACCTTTTTGTAAAGTTTAGATGATTATAATACTAACAATTATTATTTTTTGCAATACAAAATGTTTGTAACGTTTTCACACAAAAACTACTGGATCGATATCAAAATGTTTTTCACCATTAAAAAGGTTCATTATCCCGAAGCGACATAGGCTACATTACTTTCCCAAAAAAAAATAGGAAACCCTAATAAAAATGCATTACTGTAACCCAACGTGTGATAAAAATTGGTTACAAGAACCAAAAGATAAACTAGAACTAGACTGAATTAAACTAGACCTTCGACTGCCAAGTTAGCTCATATTCCAAGGATACCAATGATTCCCAACGATATACATATTTTGTTTTTATTTTTATCAAGCTAACAATTACTAGAGCGATTTAAATATTTCTTTCATTACCTCCTTGAAGTCAAGAATTTTTTGATACCTGTAGAGTATTTTTAAATTTACTAATGTCGGACATTCAACGTAATTGATGTTACGAATTTGAAAATGTATTGGTTAGATATATATATTGGTTGTAAAGTAAAATCTGAATGTTGAATAGATTATGAATGTGTGTTCCTAATAATCTAAAAGGAAGTCATTAAAACCAGTATGAAATAAAACTTTTATGTTAACGAAAATAAATCTATAGTCCGATTTAATAGACTTTCCCCTGCCATGAGATCGGTATCTACATGGGTGAAACCGCGGGGCATTGCTAGTAATTAATAAGTTTAAGGAATCTTATGTATTATTTAATTCCCACTAATTAATTCATTCTCTCTCATTCAAATATTCCATGGTATAATATCTAATACATTTTTTTAGACATGCAGTGGTGTTAATGCAGTATTTTTCATTTATTTAATTAATTAAATTCTAAAACTTACAAAGCTTTCTTTCAAGTTAGTAACAAATCTACCACTGGTTCGTAAAGATCAATCCGCTGAAAAAAAACTGGCAAGAAACTCAGCGGTTACTCTTTTAAAGATAGTTCTGTATGTTACAATGAGTTCTGTATGTTCTGTATGTTAAAATATTGCTTCTGTGAGTAACCGGAATCAAGTCCAAACATTTATATCGCCTAAATAATCTTCAACATATAACATGCCTCTCGTAAAAGTATGATTTTAACATATTTCTTAAACTCAGTGAACGCAAATCTAAAACTGATTGCGATATCTTAATAAAAATGTATACGCTCAACCAGACAAATGATTTCTGAACCTACTTCACTCTATGATATGGAAATACAAGTTTGTTTTCATATCTTGTTTTAAAATTGCGTATTTCACAATACATATTGCGACGACAGTGTCAGAATTCATGTTTCTTTGGATTTATCTCGTAGAGAAGTACGATCAGCAATACAAACATTCTTATAGAATTAAAAACCATTTATAACATTTAGCTTGTATGTCAGTTCATACAGAGAATATATGATTTCGTTTTATCTTCTTGAAAATTTATGAAATTGTTGTAATCTGAGAGAGGAATTCTACTTTGGATAAGACAACTGTGATTAGTACACCTTCTAGGAGTTTATTAATCTTTGTGTCTGTATTAATGAGTCCGGGGGTACGTCGTGATACAACTTGATGACTAGATGATCCTCGCAACTTTGACTATGTACACAGCCCTAAAGACTTAAAGTAGAGTGCCATCTACGCTATTTTATTTTAGAGAAATATTTAGGTTAACAATTCGCTTGATTAATTTAAAATCTGACGACGTTTTATCTCACTAAAAATGGATTTCTCCGTATATTTACAGAGTCGAATTTGAAGACACTTTAACTGTTATTGTTCTCATACAATGCACTCCTTTCTTTGTTTTGAATGAGGCATTTTCTTAATATTGCTTAACCTCATAGCCACGTTTCTTAATGACATCACACCTCATTTGGCTAATGAGCTCTTTAATTGCCATTCAAAGTTACGACGTGTTAGCGAAATATACCCCAAAAGTCATATGTTTCATTGTGTTAGTCTGTTCGTAGAATTAAAACATTCTTTCTTGAATAAATATCACTTTCTTCAATACCTATCAGTACATATTATCCCTATAAATATATTTTGTATCGTTTCTATTCATTCACCCAAATATAAATGCATTTTTATGTGAAACTTCTTAGGCACATGAGGGTAAAATTTTTAAGGATGAAAGGCGTTTTTATGCTAATTCGTTGCAAGGTTAGGTAGTTTTAATATTGACAAAAACAAGTGGCATTTTTACTTATTATTCGTCATTTGAGAAATCAATAAATTATTTGTATCAATTTTCGACACTTTTAATATTTAAATGACAATTAAATTTCTTAAATTCNTATAAATATAATCAAGACTTAGTAATAAAACTAAAAATTAGCCAAAGAAGTTCCATTTCTGACGTGTGCACTTTGCACGCACGCTCTTTTAATTTTATTTTTATTGCAGTGGATGTCTCTTGATGTTTATACATAACATACTATACTAATTCATTACTTTAATTTACAATAATAATTTGTAAAAAATTGAAAGGTACAACCTATTGAAAACTCATTTAAAGGGAATGAGATTAAGAAGCTCGTGCTAGATAGTTGTTTTAATTTTATTAAGTTTGATGGCCTCGGTGGCGCAGTGGTGCGAGAACTCGCTTTGCGAGTACAGTCTCCGGGTTCGATCCCTGGTAGAAGGAATTAGGCAGTTGCATTTTCTAATTTTTCTGCACTGGTGAGAGGCTTTGACCATGGATAGTTACCACTCTACCAACAAAGACGAATTTTAGTACGACAAGTAGAAAACAATTGGGTTAAGCGTAAAAAAAAGTAAGTAGCAGTCCATTAACGTCCCACTGCTGGGCACAGGCCTCCTCACTCCGAGGAGCGAGGGTTTTTAGAGCATAGACCCACCAAGCTGCTCCACTGCGGATTGGCAGACATAGTACACAGTACGTAGTCCGATGTGACGGGAATCCGACAAGACCGGGGAGAGATCAGGCGCAGGACCGACGGCTTAACGTGCTCTCCGAGGCACGGGGGTGGATCACCAAGCCAACTTCCCAACTTCATGTAAATATTGAGAAAATCTTAATAAAAAAACTCAATACCCATTTTTGACTTGGCCCGACCCCGGACCCGAACCCAGGACCTTACGTCTGTAGTCGAATATGCTAACCACTAGACCAATGAGGGTTGAGCATACGCATTTTTAATAAAAAACCCGAATCACTGTTGGGTTAACCTCCACATAGTTTTAAAAAATATGTTAAAAATGCCCTATTACAAAAGGCATATTAATTTGTTGAAGATTATTTAAGATGTTTAGACTTGATTCCAGTTGCACATAAAAGCTAAACACATTGTAACATACAAAAACTATATTTAAAGGAGTAACCGTTGAGTTTCTTGCCGGTTTCTGTTCAACGGAATCAACTTTCCGAACCGATAGTTAATTTGTTACCAACGTACATACTACTACTATGTGTGTCCCGGTACGATGTGGTATAGAAACCATAAGAGTTGAATTACCTCTCACCAGATTAGCAAGTTTCCACCTCAGACTGTATCACTCACCATCAGTTGTAATCACAGTCAAACGATAACCTGTCACCAAGAAAAAAAATTTAAATCGAACATTGCAAACAGTACCGAAACTATACCGAGATATTCTATAACTAAGCCGTCTGTGAATAAATAAATTATTGTGCCGTTTATTGTTAATACTATTGTATTTCCGGTGAAAGGGATAAAGCCGCAAAGACATTTAATATTTTAGTTACGGCAGCACAAGCACCAAATATGATAAACATACATATAATCCTTATCACACACAATTGGACCTTTATTAACCGATTTCAAAAAATGGAGGAGGTTATCAATAGGTCTGTATTTTTTTTATGTTTGTTACCTAATATCTCCCAACTGAGTGGACCGATCTTGATGTAGTTTTTTTATAAGGAAAGGTCATAGGGTCCCATTTTTGTTTAAACCAGCTCTGATGATGGCATCCATGAGGAAACCGAATAAGTGCATTAAATTTGCATTAAGCATGTGCGCGACAAATGGACCAAGAACTCATGATCACGCCAACCGATTTCAATGATTCTTTTTTTAATGGAAAGGATATACTTCAAAGGTTATTTCTTGATAGTTTGGTTAGGTTCTGATCATGGGATCTCTGACAAAGTAACGGAACTCTTCAATCTTAGAAGCAAATTAACGATACTCGGCAGACTTTTTTGTTTTGTTAAATTTTTTATTTATTTTAGGTAATCCTTACCAATATTATAAATGCGAAAGTAACTCAGTCTGTATCGCTTTCATCCCAAAGCTACTAAACCGATTTAAACGAAATTTGGTACACAGATAGTCTAAAGCTTGTGAAAGGACTTTTTAAAGCAAAAAAATGGTTTTAAAGGATGGAAGTATTGCCATTTTTAAAGTTTATTTTTAGGTCGTAGATGCAATATAATTAAATATGATACCCAAAGTTTGGAAAAGTTTTATCCTCAAGGGTGTAAAACCCTTACTAAAATAATAACGATAGTAACTTTATTTGTCATTAGCACTCCTTGGCCAAAACTACTGAATCAATTTAGTACACAGATAGTCTAGAGCCTCAGAAAGGATAATAAGCTTTTGGCAATGAAACTGCAAATAGCTAGTATAAAATAACAAAGTTTCTAAGTGATTTCAAGAATAATTTATTCAAATTATGATGATGTATTGAATTTTTTTTGTTTTGGGATCCAATCTTGATCTAACATTGTAACTCTTCTTATAGAATAAAAGTGTTCATTGTAGTGATTAATGGCCTCCAAAATTTAATTTCCATACTGTGGGCGTTGATGAAATGTTGGTGAAATCAAACACGTTATTAATTAACTCAGATTATAATGTTCAATCACTTAATGTTCCCGATATCAACTCACACAAACTCATTAATAATAATAGCTAGGAACGGGACACTTTCAAAATTCGACCGCACCGGCGGGCCGTCGCCAAAGAACTGCCGAGAGACGCACGCCGGACTGCCACTTATTGACTCTGCTCCACGTCAATAGACGGATGGCGCCAGCGTTCCACAGACTATTGCACTCCCACAAATATTTATTTTTCGACGGCCCCTACACATAGTGTCAATTATAAAATCCGAATTTTGTGAGAGTGTTTAAAAGATATTTATTAATTTAATACTTTTTGTAGTACTTATGGTTTTTAAACGTCTTTTTAATAGCTACCCGATTTAATAAATCGGTGACCTAGGTTGATAAGAAGTTTTATTTAAACATCAAAACTATAAGGTTAAAATGTTTAAAATGCAAGTTGACCTTACATACGTCTAGGTCGGTTTTTTTAAACTTTCATGTTTATGGCAAGAAAATTTTTTGGGGCCTTTGAAAAATTTTGTTAAACTGTAATTTTTAGCTATTCAGACTCAAAAGGTTACCGACCCTTACTGTGTGTACCTTATTCTCTCTATGAAAAGTTTTTCTGCTCTGATGAACAATTTTTGATATAAGGGTTACCACGTATTTGCTCTCCAACGTCTATATATTAGCGAGATTAGCATCATGCGTTAACTATGAATCACTCTTTTATCTTATAAGCCATTAGTTCAAGACGAGGGATGTTAAATTGAGGAATTAGCAAAAGGCGCCGCGCCGTCGCTAAAGATCGTTTATGCCTGATGGTAACTGGATGGACTAATACTGTCATTCAAATAATAACGATGGCAAACTGTATTCTATTTTGTTATCGCTGGAAATTATCGCTTTAAGTACCCCGGAAGAAAACAAATCCTGCAGCTACTTACCTTTATATTTTCATACTAGCAAATCCTCTCCAGTTTTACCCACTTAGATACCGATCTCGTGGTAGTAGAAAGTCTACTAAGTCGGACTTATTTTCTTAGATCGACATTTTAAAATTCGTTATATCTTTCGACTGGAATGTCGAATTTAATAAATATTTCACAGGTATTGAAACGGTCTTTAATAGAACAAGTATTAATACGGAGGTGTGAATAATATGGTTTGATTATTATCGGCACTTTTATCAACTTTTAAAATGCAAACAAGTAGTTATAGTGGTATAACTACGGTAGTTGGATATACGTTATAGTAAACTTTTTTGTAGATATTAATACGTACAATAATACAGTACAACATTGTTTTTTTCCATCATCAATAGTTTCCACAGCACACGCGATAATAGATTTTTAGTCTCACACCTCCACCACCACCTACATTATTGCATTTTCCTTAGGGATCCCTATTATTTTTGACAAAGCAATATAGCCTATTCCAATCAGTGAAAATGCAGCCTTCTCTTGGTGAATAGTTTTGGTGTGAAAACATAACAAGCATACATAGAAAAACATAAATGTTTCCTCTTTGTAATATTAGATTCGATATATACTTTCATTAAAGTAGGTAAAGAACCTAAACATTAGTAATTGAAGGCGGAGAGTCATCTTACGCCCACGATACAAATTTTCCTGTTACCATGAATAACCAACATTAATTACCGAGTCTCAAACTTTGTTTGCGGCCAATTAATCATGTATGAAGGCCATATATTTGGTTGTTGGAAGTTACACATAGCTATCGATTGCTGGTTCAACTTTAAAAGCGACTGTAAAGTGTAAACCCATACATAACACTTAAACAAGTACAATTAAATTTGGTGTTAGATTACCTACTTCTCTTGACGGCGTGCAAATATTCGCTAGCAGAAGTCCGTTTCTTCGATTCCCGGTAGTGCAAATTTAAGAAAGGGTATTTTCTAATTTATCTGGATTAATGATAGGCTTCGGCCGTGGATAATTACCAAACTAACAGCAAAGACGTGCCGCCAAGCAAAAAAATGTTCCGCTACGACTTTGTGTAGAAATCATAATAGATAAATAACCTTTTACCAGGTAAACGGCATTTCACCTTGGAATATATTATTTTTCGGTGTGGTATGCATTTTCATCTCCGTCCGGGAATGTAGGACTCGCTGGTTACATCAGAATACCCACTAAAACCCAATGGGACCCTCTTCATCCGTTGTTCGCTGACACATTTAGTTCTGGCATTTTGGATGAATCCGACTCAAAGGTTCAAAAGATGGGAAACAAACGGGCAAAACTGTACTTCCTGGTACCCGGTCTTCTGCGGCTGGTGTGAGCTACGACCGTGTCGTCCCTTTCTCTCTCTCTAAAGCCTCCTTCTACAATATGATAGCCTCACAAAAGGAGAAGACAGCCTTTCAACCTAGCTCCCCGTTTTTTATCGCTGGGAAATACTTTTACTCATCGCGCCCAGTCGGAATGTGTACGCACTCCCAATAGTGTGGGACTCACTGTTATGCAGAATACCCACTAAAACCCAGCGGACCCTCATCATCCTAAAGAGGGACACCAGCGGCTCGATTGCGCAATACAATATGGTGTCTCGGATGAAGCCGAAGCGAGGTTCTAGTTAATGGGAGGACGCGCAATGCCGCGCCTTCTGCCACCCAGCCTTCTGCGACGGATAGCAGGGCGTCAGGAGCAAACTCTCTCTCCCTCTCACAAGCCTCCTTTGGTGAAATAAAAGTCTCGCAAAAGGAGGATACGGCTCCCCACCATGCTTCGCTGATAACCATCGCATTTACTATGCAGGTCAACGAGGGCAATTCTAATTAGTGACACCAGAAGATGCAGCTGAGGCCCTCACGCGGGGCATTCACGGTATGGTGTGCCGTGTCGACTGGGGCACCACAAAATATTCCCTCCATTTCATACCTGGCTCCCCACCTAGTGTAGCGGCCACTATGCTCAATAATTAGCTTAGATATAGTAAGACTTAACTACAGGTGAGATCGTAGTGAAGTGCTAACCTATCCATGACGTCTATACATTTCCAATTTAATAAAAAAGACATTTTTTTAGAAACTTCTTAAATATTAAGTCTTCAAAAATATAGATCCCTTCAGATACATTTCTCCAGGTTTCACTGTATATGTCCATAGCAAGACATGACCCCATTTTGTTAATACTCTTATAAAATCATCAATTATTTCAGATCATTTCAGAATATTTTAAATGACATCATATATGATTTTCTTCCAAATATCGCGATTTAATATAACAGTGGTTTTTGCTACAATCAAGTAAAATAAAACGTATAAAGTAACCAATTTTTACTATATTATTAGTCACCTAGATTGAATATGATTTGTCAAATCAATACGAAATTAGTAACTTCCACCGCAGTCCAACTAAGGTGATTATGAATTTCTACTATGATTTAAAATATTCTTCTCCTTCCTTTTACCTGAAGTTTCCCAGCGGTATTCTTACAAAGTACCAGGATAGATTCCGTCTAAGTGCAAAAGATGTGGAGGGTATCGCTGGGCTTCAGTGGTTAATCTGTTTTGCCAGCGAGTCCCACACTCCTAATAACATTTTAGGTTTAATCGGGTTGCGTAATAAAGATGTCATACTTTAATACAAAATGTTATAAATTGAATCAAACCTTACGCGTATTATCTTAAAGTTCATTTTAAAGTAACAAAGATATGTGTTATGAAATATCAGTAACTGCTATTTTGTGATTCTAAAAATTTTAAGCAATAAATTAATGTTCTTTTAATTTTACAATGATTTATATTAAATTACTAACGTTACATCTTTAGTGTGCAAGGGCATTTCAGAGCGTGAGCTGTTCTGAATGAAACGAAAGATCTTCACATTAACGCTTTCAAAATATCTTTTTACTCTCTATTAGACAATACTAAGGACTACTACACCTTAATATTATTTGTTTTACTTGTTATAGGTTTTAATATTTAAATAAAACAATTTAAAATTTATTGCAGAGTAGTTATTTTGTGGAAAAATTGTGTCTTATTGAACTGTAGTTTATAACAGTTCTCATTGCTATAGTGTTTGAATACTCTTCAGTAAAAGCGAACAAACTGCCTCATTGGTCTAATGGTTAGCATGTTCGACTACAGACATGAGGTCCTGGGTTCGAGTCCCGGGTCGGGCCGATTCAAATATCAATATTGAGTTTTCTATTAAGATTTTCTCAATATTTGCCCGAAGTTGGGAAGTTGGCGGTGTGACCGACCCCAGTCCGACCCCGTCCTGCGCCTGATCTCTCTGCGGTCGTGTCGGATTCTCCCGTCACATCGGACTATGAGAGTGAAGAAATAGAGAGTGCACTTGTGTACTATGCCTGCCAATCCGCACTGGAGCAGCGTGGTGGGTCTATGCTCTAAAAACCCTCGTTCCTCGGAGTGAGGAGACCTGTACCCAGCAGTGGGACGTTAATGGGCTGCTACTTACTTACTTAAAAGCGAACAATATTAATTAATAGAAATACACTCCCTTTGCTTTCAACAAAGAGAAGATTATCTATCGAAAGATTTCCATGTATCTTTTTTGTTTAAAATTTGTGACATTTCATTAATAACATTTCCAAGAATTTCCTTAACAATGTTCATTTTCTTAACAAGCAAAGAAAATTGGAAAGATGTTGTTATAAATCTGTCTTAGATGAAAAAAATAATTACTCGTGCCATTTAAAATAATTCTTTCTACAAAGGTATAAAACTTTTGATGTAATAATACGAATGATTGCTTAACTAGCTAAGATCGGCAATTTTCTCGGGTTTCTAGAAGACTATTCTAAAACGACAACAAGTATAAATAATTATTTTATTGAAACGATTTTAATTCTAAACAGTAACATTTTATATCTAGAAAAAGTGCTTTAAAACTAAATCTATAATATAAAAATGAATCGCAAAATATGTTGGTAAGCGCATAACTCAACAACGCCTGGGTCAATTTTGACAATTCTTTTTTTAATGTTCGTTGAAGTCCAAGGATAGTTTTTCTGGGGAGAAAAGTTCGAATAATTGCCGGGGGAAAACATCCCTTTTCTATTTCCCATACAAACGTTTTCTTACTAAAATGTAGAGTCAATTTGACGTTTATTGCTAGTCAATAAAGTTCATAATAAATTACAAGTACTCACTGTTGTCTAAGCAATGTAGGTGTGTTCCTAACGTCAAAGAGTCAATTTGCACTTTACTACCGCTGCACAAAGTTCAAAATCAATTGAAATGTCACAACCCGACCAAATTGAATAGTCACAAAATGTAAGAGCTATAGATATTTAGTACTGCTATAATTTAATTTCGACAATCATTCGTAAAATTGAAATCTGCCACATTCCAAATCTTTTTGACAGAACGAAGTCTGTCGGGTCTGCTAGTGTAACATAAATATTAATATGAAATGCCTGAAATATATTTATAAATTTTGGAGTATTTTATTATTTTAAACTACATGTCAACGCTTAAAATAGAAACGCAACCGGAAAAATATTTTTTTAAGTATATTTTGGTTAATCTTGGTAAAGTCAATCTGTTTAGTAACAGAATGTAAATATAGCATCCAAAATTGATGTATATGGAAGTTTTTAAGAAATATTTTTCTGTTCTGATAGAGAAGTTAGATTTGTGCGTTACGGCGTTTATATTTTCTAGCGTCGATGGTTAGAAAATTCTTTATGATACTAATTAACCTATGTACAAAGGTGGTTTTATATAAGCATTCAATAAAGTCGATATAATAAATAAATTAAAATAAAATGGTTTTCATTTGGGTTCGGGCTCTTCAGAAATAATAACATTTAAATTTCATGCATAAAATACAAGAAATCAAATAACAATTAAATTCATTGCTTAAAATTAAAATTACATTTTTATTAGTAAGAACTACACTTAGATATTATTTTGGATATACTATATATTATTATATACACTTTTATTTATAACTAGCAATGCCCCGCGGTTGGTCCCGCGTAGATACCGATTTTTTCCGTTAACAAAAGTTTTTAATTACTTCCTTTCAGATTATTGGATACATACATTCATAACGTAATCAATATACAGATTTAACTTTACTGCGAAAATATATCTAACTAATACATTTTTAAATTCGTAACATCATTTACATATAATTTCCGAAATTAGCAAGTTTAAAAACACTCTACAGGTATTAAGAAATTCTTGATTACAAGTAGGTAATAAATTTTTTTATTAAATCGCTCCAGTAATTGTTAGCTTAATAAAAATATTCACAGTGTAGGTATATCGGTGGGTATCATTGGTATCTTTGGAATATGAGCTAATCACCAGTCGCAGGACCAGTTATAAATAAATACAGAGTGGAGAGTAGTCCTAACACCATTCTGAGGATAATGGCTGACAGACAAGATAGTGTCATTAAGGCACACTGGCAGTCAGCCTTTGTTTGTAAATTTATTAACTATATTAAATAACATAGATTTAAGAGTCACCTACTAACAATTAACTAACATAGTCTTATTTTATTTCAAATGTAACTAACAAAAAATGGAACGTTTTAAGTTTTCTGAAAATAAATTATTATTATTATTGTTATTAAAGGCTCTTTAGAGTGACATTTTAAAATTCGTTATCTTTTGACTGGAATGTCCGGTTATGATAGTTTAAAAAGTATTTTCAGGTATTGAAACGGTCTTTAATAAAATGTATTTAATAGGATAAGGATTATTTCTGAGGTATGGATAATATTGTTTGATTATTATCGGTACTTTTTTTAACTTTCAAGATGTAGTAGTAATTGTGGCCTATCTACAATGGTTGGACATATGGTATCTCGGATTAATTTCTAGATGTTGATACGCTTTATAATATTTTACAGCATTTTTTTGTTCTATCGTCTATAGTTTCCGCAGCGCACGCGATGACAGATTTTTTGTGACTAACTTTTTCGTAGCGTGGGTTACATTAATGCATTTTTGTTAGGGATCCCTACTTTTTTTAAAAGTAATATAGTCTATGTTGCTCAGTGAAAATACAACTTACTTATGGTGTAAAAATTTTTGAAATCGGTTCTGTAGTTTTTGTGTGAAAACGTTACAAACATACATATATACGTATAAAAACAAAAACGTTTCCTATTCCTAATACTAAATATAGGTGCAATCCTAAACCACTAATAATGTTATATATGGTATATATTGACCTAATTTATTTTATTTTAGAAAGCCGCACCTGTACCACTAGAATGACGTAATCAGCAAGCTGTCTGATAAATAGAAGAGGCATTGCAGCATCCAATATATATAAATTGCAAACTTGCATCTTCTGAAATACAACCTTATTTAGACGCAGGATATTCTTGCATGTGCGTATTGCTGAAATAATAGGTAATATAATAAATAGTTAAAAGTGCGTACGTACAAAGTGCACATGTCGGAAGTGAAACTTCTTTGGGAAATTAATTTTTAAATTTTGTTTATATTTATACAAATCTAAAACTTTAGATTTCCGAGACTTAGAACGAGGGGAAAAGGAAGATATGTTAGAAATTTAATTGTCATTATAAAAGTGTCGAAAATTAATACAAATAATTTATTGAAATCTCAAATGAAGAATTTTAAATTAAAAATGCTTCGTGTTTTTTGTCAATATTAGGAATTATTAATTAAGTTTAAGTTTTCAATTAAAAATTTAAAAAAGGGAATTTATGAAATATTTTTATATTATATTATTATGAATAATAGAATATTAAATTATTAAATGACGAGTGGCATATTAAAATGCCACATGTTATTTGTAAATATTAAAACTACTAAACCTTCAAACGAATTTGCATAATAAACGCTGTACATATTCGTGACGCTAATCACGAGTTTCATCCGTAAAAAATTTATCTTCATGAGCTTAAGGAAGTTTCACTTCAATAAGTTCAATAATATTGCGTCTGCACTGGTGAGAAGCTTGGGCCGTGGTTAATTACCACCCTACCACTAAAGACGTGCCTCTAAGCGAAAAGACTGCATTATGGTACAATGTTGTATTGAATGCATAAAAGGCAAATTACCTCTTACCAGGTTAGTGCAGTTTCGTCTTCGACTGTGTTATCACTTGCCACCAAGTCATTCTTTTAGCTGTAGGAAAGACCAAGTAGTAATAACCAGATTGCGGATTGGACACACAAATGTGACACATATCCACGTTTTTACGAAAGGTGACAAAAACAAAGGCAAGTGTGGGTTAGACCTAACTGTTTCGATAGCAACGAAAAACAATTATGTACTCTTAGCAATATTTTAAAAGATTGTTTAAATGAAGGTTGTATGGATACTGTAAAGTTTATAGTAATGATTAATTTTTATAAGCTCTTATAAATCCTATTGGAGACATTGTGGTCGCTAATTGGACCTTAGTAGTTATAAAGTATAATAAATAAATAAATAAATATTATAAAGAGGAAACATTTGTATTTTTGTATGTAAGTTTGTCTCGTTTTCACACAAAACTACGGAACCGATTTAGAAAAAAAAATTCACCATTAGAAAGTTGCATTTTTACTGTATGATATAAGCAATATTACTTACTCAAAAACTATTATTAATAGAACAGAAAAGTGTTCTACAATATTATAGAACTACTGTGGTTATGCCACAATAACTCCTTATTTACATTTTAAAAGTTGACAAAAGTGCCAACAATAATCAAACCTTATTATTCAGACATCAGAATGAATCCTTATCCTATTAAATGATATTTCAATACCTGTAAAATACTTTTGAAATTATTAAAATCGGACATTCCAATCAAACGATACAACGAAATAAAATAGATTCGTAGAATAACAATAAATAATGTTGTATCTTACCAATTTCGCTATTATCTTGATTATGTATAATATTTAAGCAAACGGTGTTGACCTTCTCAATAGTGTTATAAAAAGATTGACATGAAAAGCTTATCATAATTTGTATTACCAAATCCTTTAAAACCCATAAAGTTATGTAAATAATGTAAGAAATATAAAAGAATCCACCCTGAAAAGAGATTTTGTGTTACGCAGCGCAAATATAAAATTTTGTTAATTTTAAAATATACACTA
Organism: Elymnias hypermnestra; assembly: GCA_015832385.1. Classification (NCBI taxonomy): domain Eukaryota; kingdom Metazoa; phylum Arthropoda; class Insecta; order Lepidoptera; family Nymphalidae; genus Elymnias; species Elymnias hypermnestra. Next base: position 1,274,407 of record JACTOM010000040.1, on the reverse strand, counting down.
CATAATAACCGTATTCCTTACGCATTTTTTTTAGAGGACTTTCTTCTTATATTCTTCTTATCCATTTCAATCAGACCACCGCCACTTATTGATTTAAGCTCCATGAATAAGTGATGCGTAAAAGTATGTAGCAGCATGGGCTGTCTAAACCATTCACGTCCCACTGCTGTGCAGAGAGATGAGATCGTACGAGAGATGGTTTTCTTTGAGCATAGATCTACCATGATGCTCCATTGCAGATTGGCAGGCATAGTAGGCAAGTGCACTCTCATAGTCTGACGTGACAAGATCCCGAGACAACCGGAGAGACATCAGGCGCATGATCGACGGCTTAACATGCTCTCCGAAGCACGGAGGTGGACCACACCGCTAACTTCGTGAAAATATTGAGATACCTTTATGGAAAACTAAATGTCGATTTTTAATTTGGCACGTCCCAGCACTAATCCAGGTGAACCTTATGATTGTAGTCAAACATGCTAACCACTAGACCAATGCGGCAGTCTATGTTATGCGTAACCGTAAGTAAATAAAATTTTAACAAAATAAATAAAAAGCATTTTTAGAGCATATTATATTTGTAAGACTGTGTTGAAGGCGGTTCTTTTTTTGTTAAAATTTTTATTTATTTTTTGATTTTTAGTGAATCTGAAGTAAACGTGTTGCAGTGCAGCAACAAACGTAAGCTCATTGCTATTTGATTACAGACAGATATTCTGCCACAAATCGCATCCTTACTGTAAGCCGTTGAGGAGTTCCGCTGATCATAATAGTTGACTACGACAATCACTTGACCGAAGTGATGATAGTTGACTCAAATATCCGGAGATCTTATAAAAGACTCTACCGAATATCGTTAATTTGCTCCAAAGAATTGAAGAGTTCCGTGTCTTTCTCATGGATCCCATGATCAAAACCTGACCAAACTATCATTAATCAACCCTTGAAATATATGCTTTCCAATAAAAAAGAATCATCAAAATCGGTTGGTGATCTTTAGTTATTCGTCAATTTGTCAAGCACATGCTTAATGCAAATTTAAGACTTATGCAGTTTTCTCATGGATGCCATCTACAGAACTGGTTTTAAAAAAAATGGGACTGGTTTTAAAAAAAAATCATCAAGATCAGTTCATCCAGTCGAAAGTTATGAGGTAACAAACATAAAAAAATACACTGGTAATAACGTACATTACGCTACTTTAGAAACAATACTTTTATACTAACAATTGACATGTGCCTCCGGATCGTTTTGAATATGATTTTATATCATAAAAAAAATATAAACTACACTGAGTACTGTTAAATCATTAAATAAAATGGTATGATAGACAGACACGATAATTTTATACGTAAATAAAATGAGATGGCAACTCTCTTCTCTGAGACAGTTACCATTTCAAACCTTACTTGAGTGCATAGTCATTTCGCCTTAATAAAATTTTGTGACTAGTGATTATATCCATAATATTTAATAACAGAAAATTACCTTTTCTGTTACTCCTTTTGTTTCAAAAGGCATTGCAGCAAGCAAAATGACGTAGAAAAAAGTCTTAACTGCATGGTGCAAAATCTAAAATGAAGATTTATTTAAATATTAGTAGGAGATAAATATTTATAGAAATTAGTACATGAAAGATAAAAAATCCAGTAGTCCATTGGATAACAAACACTTTTTACGGTTACAAGTTCTTTTTCTATATATTGTTGGAATATAAATTCTAACGGCCCGTCCCGGCTTCGCACCGGTAGACATAAATAGGTATAGATATTTAATTTATAAGCATGATAATTAAAACGACTATGAATTGACAAATATTATGAAAAAGTGTGATTCCTAATACTAAAACTAAGTAGCTCTGTAAAGAACTTTTTAAGTGAAGCATAAAAATGTGTTCAAAAAACTCGAAATATTCAATGTCACTTGCGTCCACTACGTGAGGAGCCGACCGGCTACCTAGTTCATAATGGTGCACCCCCTTCTCCCGTACTGCCCCTCTCTCGACCAGTTAGTTACTCGATGCGCTGCGTGGCGGCCGCCGCCGGAATGTATTTTTATTTTAATTTCATGATATCTTTTGAATGGAATATCCAATTTCAATAATTCAAAACGTAATCATCAGGTATTGAGACAGTCTTAAATATTAAATTATTTATTTGGATAAAAATTTATAAATGGTATGAATAACACGGTCTGATTTTGATCGGCATTTCTGTCAATTTGTTAAATATAAAAAAGTAGTTATAATGACGTAACTACAATAGTTAGACATATGGTCTAGTTTTTTGTAGATATTGATATATTCTATAATATTGTCGAACATTTTTTTGTCCTCTCATTAATACTCTTCACAGCGTATGCGATGAAAGACATTTTATGGCTAATTTTTTTAGACATTCGGTTGGTTTTAATAGGAATTTCTAAAGATTTCTATAGTCATCTAGTACTAAATATAACCTATGTTACTCAGTGATAATGTAGCTTTATAATGAAAAAAGAAATATTAAAATCGGTCCTGTACTTTTTATGTTTATTCGTTACATCGTCGTCATTGTCGCTTCTGGTGGACATACTCGTAGGTCTCACGAAATGATACCCACAAGGCCCGATCTATTCATTACATACAAAAATAGAAATTTTTCCTCTTCATAATAATCATCAATAATAAGATTGTAAAGTGGATTGCTTACTGTGATTTGAAAAACTTTCTTCAATATATTATATGTTTCTAAAATTTTTCTATATGTTTCAAATAACCTTTTCCATTTATTCCTTATTATATCTTCAATTTGACTTTCGGAATCTGTAAACAAATCACATTATTACGATATATTTTCCGATTTCTCCTGATATACTATGTTTTAATGCCTTTAGTTATCACCTGAATTTTGATCGCTGGTCAATCTCTCTACGTTGTTGTCATCATTTGGATTGCTTGTCATTAATACTATTGTTTTCAACTCCGAAACCCATAAATTATTCATAATATTCAGCAAAACAATTAATTGACTAGCAGAAATAATGTTAAAATCGAAGTAAATTCCAAGTTCACCTTGCATAACATTACGTATTGGTGATTCGTAGACAAGTAGAGCAATTGAAACAAATACTCCGTTGAATAAAATTATTAAAGCAAACAACAACCAAGAAGCCATAGTGAAGGACGTTAAATTCTTATTCTTATGAAAGATAAACATGTTACGTATTCTTTGAAAATTTAACACTAGCTCCACATTTTCTCTCCTGCAAAGGATATTAGTGGCATATGGTATTATAAAACCCGAAGTAGACAATACTAAGTCAATGCAATTAAGCACGATTCGATATTCTGTGTCGTTATCGTGAATTGCCTTTAAAATACGATACATCCCAAAAGTAAATACAACTGGAATGCTAAAAAATGATACAAAATCAACTGAAGATTTGTTAAAGAAAATGAAATTTTTATAAATATCATATTTGGGTGAAAAGAATATTTTTTGTATTGTATTGAAGGGCAGAAACACTTTTTGTATTTCTTGATCTAGAATGTTATCATATGGAAACGAATTGGAAATTGAAACCCTGGATTGTGTTTCTCGTTTAGTTGCTCCAACAAGTACAGTTTGAATTTTATCTCTTCTTCGTACATCCATTTTAGTATAGATATTTAGTATTTTAGCAAAATATTTCAGAGGTTTGCCTTCGTCTCTTTTTGTATTTGTACTAATGATGTATCATTTTCATTCCCATATTTCTGTAAAGATAAACTTAATGTCAGTATACATGTACATGTTTGGAATATACTCGTGACACAATTCTAAAACACTAATTTTATAGGAGAGTCATATGAAAATTTTACTCATGGTTTAAATCATCAAATGACATAATGATATTTTATGAATTCTCATTCTCCTTTTTGCAGATTTGATTATGAATTTTTAACACAAGAAAATACAGACTATTCTGGACTCTGCTGTTCCTAACCAACATTTTATTTTTGTTAAAGTATACATGTAATATTACATGTAAGTATACATATACATGTAATAACTGCCTCATTGGTCTAGTGGTTAGCATGTTCGACTACAGACATGAGGTCCTGGGTTCGAGTCCCGGGTCGGGCCAATTCAAAAATGGATATTGAGTGTTCTATTAAGATTTTCTCAATATTAGCCCGAAGTTGGGAAGTCGGCGGTGTGATCCACCCCCGTGCCTCGGAGAGCACGTTAAGCCGTCGGTCCTGCGCCTGATCTCTCTCCGGTCGTGTCGGATTCCCGTCACATCGGACTATGAGAGTGAAGGAATAGAGAGTGCACTTGTGTACTATGCCTGCCAATCCGCAGTGGAGCAGCGTGGTGGGTCTATGCTCTAAAAACCCTCTCTCATATGAGTGAGGAGGCCTGTGCCCAGCAGTGGGACGTTAATGGGCTGCTACTTACTTACTTACATGTAATAATTTAATATCGTCACATTGATATTTATATATAATAAAGTAAGTGTTTGAAAGTTATGACTCACATCCATTTCTGTTGATTAATAGCATAACAATGGCGTTGTTATACGTCGAAAATTACATGTTATTCTGATAAAGCACGTAGTTCTCCAGTAAAGTCGTAAGCCTGTATAGCTTTTATACTGCATTACTTTAATCAACTTGGATAATTTTAACTGTGACTTTGTTTGCTATCTATTGTATTGTACTTGAATTCATGATGTATCAATTTTTCGACCTCCCCCATAATTATATGACCATAACAAAACAATATAATGGATTAACAATGTATTTTAAGGGTGTGCAACAAATGATAACATTCTGATCATGATAAAGAGTTTTAAACTTTCGTATACTATATCTCAGGTGCTAGTAAAGAAAATATTAGCAAATTTATCGAACTTATAATACATATAAGTACAACAAATAAGCAAAACTATTACGAATACTAGAGTATAGTTGGCGCAATGTTCACTAGGGAAAGGGAGTGAAGGGCAGTGGCCTCCTTCTGCTAAAGTGTTATTTCACTGAAGGAAGACATAAGAGGCACAGGGTACTCCATTAAAGGATGGGCAGGAAGCCCCATACTCCTGTTTAGATTTTATCTGAACGGGGTAAGTAAGTAACAGGCACAGACCTCCTAACTCTGCTCTCTTCACTCTCTCCATAGTACACAAGTGCACTCTCTATTCCTTCAATCTCATTGTCCTATATGACAATAATCTGACACGACAGGAGAGAGACCAGGCGCAGGACCGACAGCTTAACATACTCTCCGATGCACGGGGGTAGAGCACACCGCCAACTTCCAAACGTCGGGCAAATATTGGGACAATCTTAACAGAAAACTCAATATGGATTCATGATTGGCCCGACCCGGGATTCAAACCCAGAACCTCATGTCTGTAGTCGAACATGATAACCACTAGACCAATGAGGCTCTTCTGACGGGGTGAGTGAAGGCATTTCCCAGTGTATAAAAAGGCGATACCTTCGACGATATTCTGAAAGGTCTAGACTGTTTCACAACAAAATTGGTAAGCTGTTGGTAAACAAAGGAATTTTTAATTTTGAAAAAAAAAATAAAAATCCGATGATGATGTATATTAAATTCATCGATCGAATTTGTTACATTAACGTAAATTGTACAGTATATTCAAACATGCCGGATATTAATTAGTATAATTGGTTTCAATTAATTTTAAGTATTTCAGAAATTTCGATATTCCATTCCAAAAGCGACACTCATTTGATAATCGTTGTCGTAAACCAATTTTCTTCTTAATGAATAAAGAAAATGGATAATTTATATCGTTGAAAGAATAGTAAACAAGTCTAGACAGCTTGCTCGACTATATTAATTAAAACACAGATAATTTAAAATACTTTATTATGTGAAGCACATTTTATTTACATTAATAAGATAATTAATTGAATTGCAGTTTGAAAAATAACAATTAATGTATAAAAAACGTGCAACGTGTAGGCTCTTTCTAAACTTCAAGTAAAAGTTTATTCTATACAAGTGTATTTATAGCAAATAGTATAAAAATTATTAAGAAGATAACATTTTTTTAAATTAATTTTTTAAAACACAAAAAAGTTATATATATTACCAAAACAAATATCATTATCTACATTCCACGAAAATCTAAGCAAACTATTATTACAAGGTGTTCGACTGATTTCGAAAACGAAGACAGACGATAGTTCTCAAGACGGAAAAAAACGATAAAAAAAATCATAATTTTAAAACACTTTATTAGCATTATTTACGCTGTAAAATGTTAGCACAGTTGTTTATAATTCTGTGTTTTATTGCGGGGTTTGACACTAAAATAATTAATTTTTTGTGAAACTATTGTTCCATTTAACTGCACTAACGTGATAAAACGTAAATAATGCTAATTTTTAATCAGGATCATTTTTCTCCGTCCCATCGTCAAAGGTGTCATTAGTACTGTCGTCTTTCTTCGTTTTCGAAAGCGATCTCCTAACACGTCGTATAATTGTATTCTTATAAAAGGAATACTCTATGTATTGCATCTATTAGAAAGCCATCTCGCTAATATAAAAAACCAACTTTGTTATGAGTCCAAAAATAAACTTCATTTCTTTTTTTATACAAAAAGTTGACATCCTAGAAGATTTTTTTTTAAAGTGCAATCTAATATAAACGTATAGTATTTATTTTATAGTAATTTAGTGAGGCCTATTTGTATGATTAGAATGACGTAATCAGCAGCGTGGGTGATTAATAACAACGGCATAAGAGCATCTAATGTATACAAAGCACAAACTTCAATCTTCTTGAAGACAACCTTGTTCAAACGCAGGATATTTTTGCATGTGCGTCGTGCTGTAAGATGTACAAATCCATATGTATTAGTTGTACTATTTATAATTCAAGAATGTCTGATCTGGTTTGGCTGAAAACTGGTGAGGATATCTCACCAATTTTCAGCCAAACCTTAGAACCAGGAGACAACCCTAGAATACTTTTACTTTTTTTTACCACCTCATAATTTACGACTAAAGGTGAGCTGCGTCATAATCATGCTTCGAAATATAAACCAACCAAATCTGTGTAACGGAACACCTTTGGTGGTAAGTAAATTGATAAACAACATGATTTGCCCCTGATGTTTAAAGGAAAATTTCCATATAGCTCTACTGTTAAAGATCTAGAAATATGTCTAGATCAGGAGCTATCTTGGCAAGCATATCTTAAAGAGTGAACTAGAAAAACATTTATTTATTTATTTATTTATTTATTTAAAAACAATACAAAATACACTAACGGCTTGCGCCAAATCGTATACAAGTTAGCTTTGTTACAATTTTATGCTGAAATATGCTTATATAACTATTATTTTTATATCTCTTCATAATAAAATACCTTAATTATTTATTCAGATATAAAAAAACGTTCTTTATAAATGACGTTTTCTTTTGTCCGAACACATCAGTATCCTGGATTTGGGCCAGCATTTTATTCAGATGGTCCACTACGCGATGGGTAGGTGCTGCCGACCCGCGACGAGTCCGCGGCTGCTCACCCGACGACAGCAGCCGCGGCCGCCGTCGCGGGCCATCGGCCGCGTTCGCGCCGCACATGTATCGTCTCGGTACCACGAGGCCTACCCGCGCGAGGGCCTGCGGATTGTCCACTTCGCCATTTAATAGCTTATAGTAGTGCACGATAGATAATAGCTTACGCCGGAACTCTAAAGACTCTAAGCCGACCATAGCGCCAATAAAGAAAGATGGATATAAATATGGGTAATATCCATATAGTCTTTTATAAAGATAGCGTCCGAATTTTTTTTGTATTTTTTCCATTAATGTTATGTATTTTGTTTCATATGGGTCCCAAACGATGGACCCATATTCTAGTTTGCTCCGGACAAAACACTTATAAAGTAACATCGCTACCCTGACATCTGAAAATTGTGATGATAACCTAATTATAAAGCCTAAACTTTTATGCGCAGATTTACATATACTATTGTACTGATTTTTGAAATCTAGTCTTTGGTCTAATATTAATCCTAAGTCCCTAATTTCATTTACCCGGTTTAGTTGTTTCCCATTTATTATGTAATTATTTATTATAGGCGTTTTGGATCTTGTAAATGTTATTACTTTACATTTCTCATTATTTAATGCTAATTTATTTAGATCTGCCCACTCGGTTACAGCATCAACATCTATTTGTATGGTCTTAGCATCCTTAAAACTGTCAACCCTATTATATATTTTAAAATCATCTGCAAATAATAGACATTTAGATGTTTTTATAACTTTTGGTAAATCATTTATCATAACTAGAAATTGTGTAGGACCGAGTGTACTTCCCTGACTAACACCGGACCTGGTGAAATACGTATTCGACTCGTATTTACCGATCTTAACATACTGAGAGCGATCTCTTAAGTAGCTTGCAAAAAAACATAATAATTTGAAGTCAAATCCCATCTCTGCAAATTTTCTAAGGAGTATGTCATTGTCTACTAAGTCAAACGCTTTTTTAAAATCAAAATAAAGTGCATCTACTTGTCGTCCATTATCTATTTCATAAGCTACTGTATCTACTAGGTTAATAAGATTTGTGTCCGTTGACCTGGCTGATCGAAACCCATGTTGGGAATCATTTAAATGTCTATTTATTTGACTAGTTATTTTATTATTCAACACTGATTCAAATACTTTTCCAAAGCATGATAGTATTGCCACTGGTCTGTGCTGGGAAATCGTTGATGTAATTCCTTCTTTCGGTATTGGGGTTACTCTTGAAATTTTCCATTTTAGGGGATAAACGCATTGCTGAAGTGACTTTCTAAATAAATATAATAAAGGTTCTTCCAGAATCGCTACACAATCTTTTAAAATAAAAGGTGGTATTGCATCAGGTCCAGCGGCAGATCGTGATTTTAATCTTTTTACTGCTGCTTGTATATCAGAGAGCGATATATTATCTATTGAAATGCTAAAATATAAGTTATCATTGGATTCTGCTTGTGCTGTAATAGGGTCTAACTTTGGAATATCTTTATGAAAGACAGAGCTGAAATATTCCGCGACATTTTTGCGATATTTGCGACAATGCACTCGTTGAGGCCGCTACAATCCTTGGTTCCAATTCCTACCAAAGTTGTGCTAGCGAATTCACTCCTACTCTCTATTCTCGATTATGCTGATGTTAATTTGAAGACCAACTCAATAAGGTTGAGCGACTTCAAAATCTCGCTATTCGATTCATATTTGGATTGCGTAAATATGACCACGTATCTCAATTTCGTCAAATGCTCAATTGGCTTCCGATTCGCCGTCGCCGGGATTTACTTTCTCTTCTGTACTGTGCGCTATTTCATCCTAAATCACCAGCATAGCTAAAGAATAAATATGAATTTGTTGTGAGTGCAATGCCAACTCAGAACCACACGGCAGCTCATTTTAAAAACTCCGGGCAATTCTTTCATGTTTTGGCATCTGACTATGTAATTCGCACCCGCTAATTATCCGAATAAAAATCAAAGATGAGGAAGTTCTCATTCCGTGGATCCCGATGATTCCAACCGATATGCCGTTTGAGTTTAAGCGTCTTTAATTTCCGATTGGTCTTGTATTTGTCATGACCATTAACAAACAACAGGCCAAACCGCGAAAGTTTGTGGTCTGATCTGAATCTAAAAAATCCATATTTTCCCAAATTCAAATATATATAGTCGGTTCACGGGCCGGAGCCCATCTGCATTATTTATTCTTGCGCCTTATAACGTAGAAAGAACGAAAAATGTCATCTATCTACAACTATGACCCATGCAACAAAATACATGGCTAATAAATAATCATTATAATACTTGGTTATTTTATTACATTTGTTGTACTAAGAGATGTCAAATCCAATATCTGCTCATTTACTGCTTCTAAGGCGGAACAAATCCTTAAAAATAATTTATATCTCGGAATGCAGTAGTCTGTGGGAGTGCAGTAGTCTGTGGAACGCTGACGCCATCTATCCATGGCGTGGGACAGAGTCATATGTCGTGAGCCAACAGTGGAAGAGTTCCCGAGTGATAGTCCGCCAGAGCGATCTATTGGACGAAACTGTCGCATTCCTGTTATTATTAATGAGTTTGTATAAATTGATATGGGTAACTTTAAGTGATTGAACATTATAATCCGAGTTAATTAATAAAGTGTTTGATTGCACCAACATTAGCCACGAACGCCCACAGTATAGAAATTATGAATGCCATTAATGACGATGTCGGCGGAGAACCCTATGATTTATGCTCTCCTTCTCTCTTATTCTTCGGACATATATATTAGTTCCCTAATCAGAAGGAATGTGAGAAGTTTCTCACTTTACCTTAGGATAACAAGTTTTGAAGATCTCGTGGTAAATTCATCGATATTTCGCTTACACAAACTTAATAGTTTGAATTTCATAGTCAGTGTTTAATGATGATGATGATAATATTGAAGTTATATTTCCAGGTAAAGACCATAAAGGCAGACGGATAAATTCTGCCTCTGATATGCCTTGATAACGTAAGGTAGTTAGGCCGTGATCGACCATGCAATTGGATCAAATGTCAACTAAAATATAATATACTACTGAGGTAATAAATTCACAGCTCCTTCAAAAGCAACATATAGCCAACAAATAACTAGTAAACCTGACCGGCTACGTTATGGGTTCAATGTGATATTATTTTTTATTTGGTAATTTACTCTATTAACCAGATTATAAAAAGATCACGTAGTTCATTTTAGAGCATTGTTAAAGTGTTAGTGATAGTAGTGGGTAATGTTATCGTTATGCAAGAGCGAAATATAAATAATAAAAGTGTTGCACTATAACCGTTTCACAAGCTATTTCAAATCTTACCATGTACACCACCACCTTGATTAAGCATATTCAAGCAAATTGTATTAGCTTCTTCAATCGTATTGTAAAAGGCTTGGCATGAAAAGCTTAACATACACTGCAGAAATAAATCCTTTACCATTATCCAATATATAAAAACGGTATATTCAGCAAAGCTGAGACTCCGCTGAAAAAAATACTTTAGTACTTATATTCGTTATAATGCCTGAAGTTAAGTTTGTCCATAAGACGTACCGATTGAAGTGCGTAAATTAAACGAAACATTTTTGGGTCCCGGGATGTTTTTACTGATACCGGTACTTTACTGGACTAGGCAGATCTAAATAAATTACAAAATACGTCCTAAAAAGTTACGACCTCTGCTAGCGAAGTGAATGTTCATACCGTAGTGTGATTTTTTACACAAACCATAAAATGGATAACAATGATTTCCGCAGGGTCTCATCAGTAACCCGCTTAATAGCTTCTGTGCTGCTAGGGGATCATTGTGCACTACATCCTCCGATACGAAGCCCCTCTATAGCACCATCAAAACCTAAACGTTTAGCTATGTAGTACCACCACTCACTATATAAACCAATATACTATAAAAGAAAACGAACATAATGAGCATTAATGCAAGTCTACTAGATTGGACTACTATAATGAATACTGTTTCAATTGATACAGAAGTTCAAATAGAAAATTTCTTACTGACACAACATTACGATAAACATGCACTTCTTAAATCAGTCAAGTTGAAGCATCTTCCAGCTCCAGCAGAACAGTGTTAGAAAAAAAATAAAGCTAAAAACAAATGTAACGACAGTGGCATCAATCGCAACAATTATTATAAAGCTTGTATTCGCAATGTGTAGAGGCGCACAACGACGTCCCATTCATAAATCCCTTGAAAATTCCAACATAGACCTGGAACTGGAAGTTCTGGGAGTTCTGGAAGACCTGGAAGTTCCACGAGTCACTAAAAGTTGCTTTCGAATCTTTCACGGAATGTGATGTTAAGAAGAGCGCTATGTCCATATCATCAATCGCTACTGGTGTTGACTGTATTAGCCGCAGCATGATCTTTTCCATTCTAAATATTCTATCCCGAATTATTCCAATTCTGTGAATGAATTTCCGAACGCTTGGAAACACGCACAGATAATTCCTCTCCCAAAAAAGGCCAATCCTTCAAATTTTCGTTCCTATCAAAAGTCCTTGAAAAGTTTTCCAACAGATAAGCATATTACTTAACGAAATTTTCCTTCTCTATTATATGCAATCCGGATTCCGGACTGGTCACAGCACTAGTGTCAAGGTCAGGAACGATATTCTTCAAGCTATGGTGAACAGGCAGCTTACAATTTTAACTGTTATTGGACCTTAACAATGCTTTTAATAGCTTCGATTATGACATTCTGCTAGGTATACTGCGGTCTAATAATAACATATCTCCGTCAGTGATGGCTTGGTTTCGGAGTTACCTCAGCAGTCGTAAACAATGTACGCGATCTGGTGATAATTTCTCATCGTTGTGTGATGTTTTGGTTGGGGTACCGCAGGGTGGTGTCTTAACCTCTTTATTATTCGTAATTTTTATTAAATCCATAACTGAAAATATTTCTTCTCACTGTCATATGTATGCAGACGATATTCAGATTTACTCCTCGGCCCCTCTCGATTGTCTTGAAACAGCGGTCAGTGCCGTTATTAAAGAGTTGGCTGCTACTTACAAGTCTCTACCAAGCGATAAAACCGGCTCTTGTACTCTGCCTTTTGTATAATAGCTTGTTTCCTTTTATAACATTGCGGTGTACAAAAAAGTAATAAAATGTAAATAAATAAATAATGTGCACTTCACGATCATATTTTGTGAGATCGAGTTGCTGCCCCTAAGCCTACTCTTAAGGGGTAATAAATAACTACATATTGGCTTTACCATATACTCGTATTGCTACATTGGAAGAACAGTGACACAATTCATCTAATCATACATGAGAGCTGTTTGAAAAAATACAATAACATTTTTTAATCAATAAATTAGGTAACGATATTTTTTTAGGAGTTACGCTTTGAAGCCATAGAGCTATTCGTTTTAATACGAGTTTATGGCACAATACCAGTTAAAGCCTGCTGTATGCTTAATCGAAATTCTGGATTATATGATTATTCATCCAAAGCAGCGGTATACCGAAATACATGATATATTTATTAATATTTAAAATTATAAAATAGATGATAGCGGTAGAAAATTAATACCAGGAATTAAAAAAAAACAATTACGATAATATACTAACAATACATAATATACATTATGTTTGATAAATAGTGTGAAAGAGATTTCCAAGCAATCTTATATTACCTCGTCTAGCCAATCCTTTACTACAAAAATCCAATGCGTATACATTATGGCATAAAGGAAAGTTTTTACTGTGTGATGCAGAATCTGAAATCAAATCCGTGGGCTAATAACTTTCATACAAGCTCTTTTTTTTGTAAATTGTACTGTACAGTAAGTGGCGTAACTATAGGGTGGCAGGGCCGACAAAATGTCACGGGCCCTCGGCCCAAGAGGGCCCCAGCCACTCTAAGTTAATCTCTAGGCATTTCAACACGACATAAACAAAAAGACGTTGATCAATTTTAAAAAGCATAGGCGAGCTATCAACACTATGTTAGAGGAATCCCAGTTTTGCTATATTTTTATGAGAGCTCTACTAACTGCGCATTCTAATTTTTGTTCGTTTTGACAATTGATAATTTTATATCTTTGATTTTTCGTATTTGTTGTTTTATTTAATCTGCAAATGGTGGCAAAGTAAAGTTACATATTAAAATATATATACCTTGCTAGCAGAGGTCCCGCGTTCGATCCCCGGTAGGAAGAATTTAGAAAATTTTATTTCCTAATTTGTCTGAGTCTAGAATGGTAGGAGGCTTCAGCCGTGGCTACAAACAAAGACGTAGTGCCAAACAAGAGATTTGTGTTCCGGTACGATGCTGTGTAGAAACCGTAAGGGGGGTATATTGCTTCTTAACAGATTAGCGCGCTTCCATCTTAGACAGCATCATCACTTACCATCAAGTAAGATAACAATCGAGAGCTCCAAGGTGTCAGCAATAATAAAAAAATTACTAATTCCAGAAAATATATAAGTAGGAGCGAAAAACAAAAGAAAAAGGGATAATTATTGTTATGTCATTGTAAATGTATGCAAGTATCATCACAAAAACTCAGCAAATGGAAAAGGAAAGTTAAGTCTCCAATCAGCATTGGTCTAGCGTTGGGCCTATAGCTCATTCCCTATTGCCTAAGAAAGAAAGGTCTATGTCCAGCTGTAGGACGTATATAGGCTAGTGAATGTGAATCAATGTAAACCGTATAAATCCATGGTCTTGAAAATAAAATTGTTATTAGTGTTGGATAACTACTGAAGTAGTTTGTTATAATTAAATTAAGTAAATGATGATGATTTTGACGGTAGGGCCCCATTTAAAGAACTTGCCACGGACCCCAGAAGGTATACGCCACTATGTACAATAGTAAAGTAGTCCCTATATATCGAAACTAGTTTTTGAATTCGTTAGAGATCATTTCAAGCAGACTATAATTTAACCTGATGACAAGAAATTATAGAATCTAAGAAAGAGCCACACACACTCTGGTGAGAAGTAATTTTCATCTTAATGGTTTTACCAGATCATCGTTGAGAAATGCAGATATTTCAGACTAAAACAAATTTAAAAAATACTGTATAATAATTTTACGCTACTGTAAATCGAACTCGACTCTTCTGTTGAAAATAATAAAATATATCTTAATGGTCTTAAACATTAAAGCACATTAAGTTTAGAATAAAAAGTAGCCACGCCCGAAGCCTATCTAATCGAAAAATAGACAATTTAAAAAAATATCTAAAATTCATCGAGCCAGGAAGAAAATATTTAAAGGCTTATAAATATATATTGCAAATTAATGGAGTATAAATAAATTAATGATGTATAATTAAAAAGAAAATGCTTACTATAAATTGAAATATTCTCTTGAAGATATTATAAGTTTCTAAAATCTTTCTGTAGATTTCGAACAATGTTTTCCACTTCTTTTTTAATAAATCTTGTGTTTGAACCTCACTATCTGTGAATATAATACATGTAATATAAAAAAAGTTAAGACAAGTTCTATTCCTTCTAGCACTAACAGCTTAAACTTACTAAGATAATCTTTTAACTTTTTACGTCAGCTTTACAATACAATACAATTTGTAAAATAAATTAAATTAATGAACTAATACTGGCAAATGCTGTAATATGTATAATGTCACGTATAATCCATAACATATATAACAAAATGTATTTGATTTTCAATTGATGCTTAGAATATAACTTATTAACAGTTGGAAATTTGAACAAATGAGCTAATAATAGGAATTGAAAAACAAATCATTTTAAAAAATATAAATTTCATATCCAAAAAGAAATTATTAGACTATATAATGTTATGTCCTGTCGAAAGAGGTGTTCGACAGGGATGTGTTGCGTCACCATGGCTGTTCAACCTATTCATGGATAAATGTTTGACAGATTTAAAAGAAAGTATGTATGGGTTAAGAATGAATGAATTACTCATCAAATGTTTACTCTACGCTGATGATCAAGTAATACTTGCGTCATCCGCTAATGAGCTACAGGAGATGCTAAATATTATGAATGAAGCTTTGAAAGGGAAAGGAATGAAAGTGAATGTAAACAAAACGAAAGTTATGCTTTTTGAACGAGATGAATCTATGATGAATGGCAATATTTTGATAGATGGGGAACAAGTGGAAGAGGTGAAAGAATTTGTATACTTGGGATCTAAATTTACAAAAGATGGAACATGTGAAAGTGATAT
>JACTOM010000040.1:1207658-1255768 GCA_015832385.1 Elymnias hypermnestra | reverse complement strand
GGAGCTGCGGTCTGAGGTTCTTGCGGCCGTCTACCGACATAGAGTGGCGGCGAGAGCGCAGAGCCTTTGGGCTGATGCCGAAGAGGTTCGGAGGATCAGAACTCTAGCTGACCAGGCCCTGGTCCAAAAATGGAAGGAGTGCCTCGGGTCCCCAGTAGCGGGCGTGAACATTGTGGCGGCGATCCGACCTCATCTGGAACAATGGCTTTCCAGAGAGCACGGATCGCTCTCCTATAGATTGGTGCAGGTTCTGACCGGGCATGGATGCTTCGGAAAGTTCCTGCATCGAATTGGCCGGGAGGAGTCACCCGCTTGCCAACAGTGTGGTGCAGCAGTCGACTCAACGCATCACACTGTGGCAGAGTGTGCAGCCTGGGGACCTCAACGTCACCTCCTGGTGGCAATGATTGGCGGTGATCTCTCGCTGGGGAGCATTATAGGTGCGATTCTCTCCAATGATAGGATGTGGGCCGAAGTATCCTCCTTCTGCGAGACCGTAGTCTCGCTTAAGGAAGCCCATGAGCGAGAAAGGGAGAATGCAGCTGATGCTCCCGCTCACCGCCGAAGGAGGCAGGATACTAGGCGGCGCGTGTTTGCGCGCCTCCTTCCACCTCCTTGAATCCTCAGTTGGACTCGTCTGGGTTACCAGGGACGAATGCGAAAGTTGATCACCTGGTGCCTCACTTACGGATGAAGAGGGTTCCGCTGGGTTCTAGTGGGTATTGCGAGGTCTCCTCCCTCGCAGAGTCCCACACTCCTGACCTGTAGGTCGGGGTTCGTGCCTAAATGCATTCCCAGGCAAAAAAAAAAAAAAAAAAAAAAAAAAAAAAAAAAAAAAAAAAGATTCCAGTTACCAAAATTATATATCAAGTGACACTCTGAAGGACACGGATATTTTGAGAGGTGTCAATGTTCAAAATATTTATACAGTAATTAATTAGTAATTTTACTATATTGTCCTTTTTACCTCTACGAGTGAGAATGGCTATTTCTATACCTGTACTGTATTCTATACAAACTAGAAAGCTGTGGTAGGGAGAATCCCCTTTACGAGAGAAATATATTACGAGTTAAATTAAAATATACTTACCCAGAGTAACGACACATGAAGATATTTCTTCAGTCATATTTTCATATCCAACGTTGTTTAATGTTGTCATAGAATTTAATTCCGAAACCCATTCATTTGTAAAAATCTTTAGCAAAGTAATAATTTGACTTGCACACACTATATTAAAATCAAAGCAGATTGCAAATAAAACTTCTGTAACATCGACCCAATCAATTTTAAAGAAGAAATGACCGATTAAAAAAATTGTTCCATAATAAACACAGATTACAGCAAGCAAAAACCAAGTAATATTTATATATAAAGTGAACTTGTTTTCATTTTTAAATATATTGCGCATTCTTTGAAAATTCAGAACCAATTCTATATTGTCTTTTCGGTAATAAATGTTTAAGAAATATAACATGAAATAGCCTAAGGAGTAGCATATTAGATCTGTGGAGTATAGTACAAAATTAAACTGATAATCGTACTTGGAAACTACGGCTATAACCCGGTATATAGATAAACTTAATACTACTACGAAGCTAAAAAGTGAAACAATGTCGACCAAACGGCTATTGAAGAATATGAAATTTTCATAAATTTTATATTTGGGCAACCAAAACAAACGATCTACCAAATTTAATGGGTAAAATACTCGTTGAATTTCATTATCTAATATGTTATCATATTGAAACTCATTGATATTGGAAACTCTGCGTTGTGTGCGTTTTCTTTGCGTTCTTCTTTTAATTACACAGGTTTCACTTTTATCTTCTAGCGTGCTAGTTTTAATGTCATCGCTTTCTTGTGAGCTTGTTTTAATCTCGTCGCTTTCTTGTGCTTGTGTTTCAATTACATTATCTTCGACCACGCTTATTTTTATATCATCACTTTCTTGTTCGCATGTTTCTATGTCATCACTTACTTGAGTGTTTGTTTCAATTTCATCATTTTCCTTTGCGTTTATTTTAGTTACAGCGCTATCTTGAGCTCTTTTAATAATTTCACCGCTCATTTCTGTTTACAGTGTACTAGAATACCATGATATATGCTGTATTTGCTTTACTATGTCCTACAGTAAGTATTCATTATAGAGATCTGTAAATAAATAAATAAATCGAATATATGTCTAATAAAATTTATATTTGGTAAAGATATACAACTATTACAATAAAAGTAATATCGACTCACCGTCCATTGACAGCACACTTTTCAAAATTCACTTTCATTGTGTTTTATAATGAAGGTATGCCCGAAAAGGAACAGATTGAATACTGTGATAAAATAGAGAATGAAAATGTATGTGTATGTACATCATTTTAGTTTATTTACGACGCCAACCGCTGCATTATTTCTTCGATAAAATATTGCAAATTTATTCTTTATCTATATATATAAAAGAGACATCCAGGTATCTATTGACTCATCACGATATCTCTGGAACCAAAAGGCATAGAGACTTGAAATTTGTTAGGATTACTCCTTTTGACGAGTAGAGGTCAGCTAAGAATTTTACGAAATTAATTGAAATTTAGTACAGCGATAATCTAGAGCCTGAAAAAGGACTATAAGCTCTTTGCAGTAACACGTAGTATTTATACTTATATTTTTTATTTGTAAAGCAATATGCCTAAATTAATAAAAATGCTACCCATTCAGACCAATGAAAAGAACATTCAACGTAGACGGAGTCGCGTGTTAAGCTTGTTTTGTATATATGATAAATTACTGCAAATTATATTAAAATTTATTTCCCTTAAATTTTCATATTTAATTAGTAACTGCTGATATTACTTACTTCTTAACGGAAATGCGTCAAACTATAGGCGGGTATTTCAATACTAAAGTCATAAGCATTTTTAAAACCGCTTTTATATAGCTTTACATTGATTAAATTCACTCATTTTACTTGCTGTTGGATTGTATCACAATGTAACTAACAATTTAGATTTTGTTCTATAATTACCGACGATAACAAAGCATATTTTGTTACTTTGTATCATGGAACTAATAAATAAATCGTTTACTCATATTTCATAATGTTTAACGGATATTGTAAACAGACAAAAGATGTGTGCGTGCATGTGGTTAATTCAGTGTATACGTGTGAGTTTGTTTGTGCGTGCATGAAATTTTGATCACGGCAATGGTGTTAAAAATTAATAATTAATTAGTTAAATTAACGCCTTAATGTCATATACTATATCATCACGTGTCGTCATATTATATGTTAAGGTGATATCACCCTCAAACTGCCTCATTGTCTAGTGCTCAGGTTGTTGGTCTAAAACAGACCAACTACCTAGTTTTCATGAGATCCTTAATTCGAGTCCCTGCTCGGACGACTTTAAAATAGATATTAAGCTTTCTGTTAAGAAATTTTCGCTGTTTTACCGAGGTTAGGTAGATTGTGTCGGATTGTCGTCCCATCCAGATAAGATAGTGAATAGAGAGTGCCAACCATAGTAGAACAGCGTGGTAGGTGTAAGCTCTGAGGACCCTTCTTTCAATGAGTGAGGAGGCCTATCCCAGCAGTGGTCATTAACAGGCTGCTAATTACCTTATTATTTTGACTATTTCTATATACTGATGAACATGTTTGTATGTCACATTATTTTACCTATTTACTTTAACTATTTTGAACAGCCGCTGAACTAGAGTCATTCTAAATTTGTATTATGATTAGGGTTACTACCCGGACTAAGTTATATAAACAACTTCGCTGATTTCTCTAGAGCCGTGTAAATTAAATATTCACCTTAGGCCTGCATTGCCAATTTACCAACTTAAATATACATTTTTAATAAACAACTAACGATTTTATGAAGAAGTAAGCCTTATATGCTTTTATCAAAATACACGCATATATAAATACACACACACACACACACTACAATGCAAGCACAAAATGCTTGTTTGCACCGTTATTAATAATAATTTAATGTCTATAGCCGAACGAGGTGAGTTGTCACCTCGTTCGTAGCCCAATTCAAATACGAATTATCTTTATTCAAGTAGGACTTTACAGAACTTTTGAATCGTCAATTATCGTTTTTTTTCATATATTATATTATTTAAATGTGCGACTGGGAAGGACATTAAAGCACGACTTACAATCTAAAGTTACAACGGTTCCTTCGCGCCCTGATCCAAGAAGTGCCCAGGACAAATGCAATCGATATACGTATTTTTTTGTTATCATCATTACAATATATATTTTTAATTTATTCTATATCGATTAGAGCAATTCATTCACTGCTACGCTTTTTTATCTTCTCTCTGGTAAGATAAAGAGACATATTTGTAACGTCTTCTAGGAGTTTGTTATAGAAACAAATATAGTTACACTAAAATGAGGCTGTTATAGCTAAAATAATAATAATTTTATTTGTGCACTGTTTGTTGACCCCAATAAATTAAAAAAAAAATAGTATAATATCAAAATCAAATCATGTAGGCTAAACAAGCGAGTTATCAAGTCTATCAGTTGGTATCTATACAAACGTAATAAAATATAACATTTCTAAAAGCTCCAGTTTGCATAACAATTAAGAGAAATAAGAATACATTGCTCGATTTATTTGGCGGAAAACACACAGGACAAGTTTAAGAAGCTGTATTTTCTAATTTGTTAACGTCTGGGCTGGTAGAAAGCTAACGCTTCGGATAATTTCCTTCCTACCAGCAAAGACGTACCACCATTCAAAAAAACATATTTACGGTGCTTTGTAGAATCCAATAAAAAGTAAATTACCTTTTAAAAGGTTAGCTTGGTTATAATTTAGACTGTATTATTACCTACCATCAGGTGATATCACATTCAAGGGCTTATCGATAAAAACAATACTCGAAGCCATCTACTTAAGAATTTATGGTAAAACACATTGTGCCTTTTCCTAGGAAATATAAATCAATACCATTGCTTTAAAGTAATTTTGGTTATGCTTTAATAACTACTCCAGTAACATACTCATGAACAATGTTACATAGCTAACGTTTGGATTAAATAAATGTAACATTACAAATTTCAATTTAAAATAATGTATATTAACATCCTCTACAAATATATCATAATGTATTATATTAACAATTGAATTTTTGAACAAGATCTATACAAGGAAAATCTGAATAAACAATTTGTCTAAAATGTTATATCTTTCATTATATGTCCACATTTAATACCTCTGAGTCATTTTTTAATTTAGTATAACAAAAACCTTAAGTTCCCTTTAATTTAAAGCAAAAATAAATCTTGAGAAGTGTGGAATTAGGGATTAAAAGGTTTTACTAGACACAATTTCTCAAGTTTGAAATGTTGAAACTTGTTATAATTACAATAGCTCTAATCTAAATATAATAAATTATTATAATTTTGTAAGGATGACGGTAAATAAAGTTTGTTGTAGGATATTCTCAACACTGGGTGTAAAAGTAAACTCATAACTCTAGATTTTAAGCCGTTCTTCGATACCATCATCAGTCGTATATTGAAATTATTTGTGAAAAAACCTAATTTTGATTCAAACGTGCTGTAAAGGCCTATTTGTATATAAAATTTTTGAATTTGAATATATCAATATCCAAATATTGATTTATCTAAATAAAAATGGGCCCAACAAACTCTTTTAAATCATCATTAGTATTTCCTTTCGTAACGAATGTAACATCGGTTACGAATGATTCTACGTGCGACTTTAATATGTGTATATATAACATGAAGTAATATATAATAAATGAATATGATTTAGTTTATTTTGCTAGAATCATATTAGAAAATATTTGTTATTGTATACTTTTATTACCCCTTTCGTTTAATAATGTAAGTACATAAAGGACCAATAGGAATGTATACTTTATTATACCAATAAAGAGTGCCCAATTAGCGCCGTTTACTTGTCACAGTATTGTACGTTTGCCAGCTTTAGCAATAGTTGCGGCATATAAAAGGCCTGTATTGGCGAGGAATTCGTTGCTGCATAATAGTCGATTCCCGAATCAGCATATCGTGAGTATGAGCTGGCGAAGGGGCTCACATGATTATATACATCAGAGTGCAATACTCTGTGGAAAGCTGTGTTGGAGTACAATAGTCAGTAAATGGCAGTCCGGCGCGCGTCTCTCGGAAGTTCTCGGGTGACGGCCCGCCGGTGCGGTTGACTTTTGAAACTGTTTGAGAAGTAACAGAGCTGTTACCTACACCGAGAAGAAACTGGCAAGAATCACAGTGGTACCTGTTTTAACAACTGTATAACATGATTTTATTGTATTTAGATTAGTGAAAGCGTTCTTGCATTGAAGCTTAATTGACTTAGAACATTTTTTCACCAATCATTACATACTTTTAACTAAAAAAAGGCATAATAAAAGTAAAAGTACCTATGTCTAAATAATTTATTACAAATGAGGTCATTTACATGACTTATCCGCGATTATAAGAACACCACATAAATAATAAAACAGTTCAATAGATTGTGACGTCAAGTAATGATAAGATACAGTCTAAAATGGGAACTCGGTACCCTGTTAATTCATATTTTACCTCTTATTGGTTTCTTCACACCGTCACAAAATTATTTGTGGTATTTTGGTGGTAGCTAGCCACGACCGAAGTCTCTAACAAGTCCACAATGGCCATGACAATTTGTTATACGTGAATACGTCTAGTAACGGGTAACAGGGCCAATAGCGGAGCTGCCCCCTCCGTCGAACGTGATGTGTTATAATCCTTACTTGGCGTAAAAAGTTCTTTGGTCTTTTCGCTATTCAGTGCTGTAATTGAATTTCGGTTTTGTGATAGCTATAAAACCAAACTGTATCCAGCGAATTTGTTATTAAAGGATACTACTTCTTCTTTAAGCGCATGAGAATACGCTGTTATGCTAATTCGTTTGAAGGTTTGGTAGCTATAACATTTACAATAACATGTAGCATTTTAAATTTGCCACTTGTCAATTAATAATTTATTATGCTATTTTTCATAAAATATAAGATAAAAGTATTTTATTAATTTAAAAAGTAGGACAACTGCCAGGAATCTAAGTTAACAACCTCTACGAAGGAAGTTGCTTTTACCATTACCCCAGCGAGGCTTTCAAAGAGTAACTTATACATGTGTAGCCCTTTCAAATTGATCAATTCATTAAGTAAACTAACACAAACAGTAACGCAGTTAAATTACTAAAATACGACTATACAAACGAGCTGGGTTCTTTTAATGAAGCAATCTACACACTCATTACTATTCTATAAAAGCAGATGTATCGTACAATGCATTACACGCAAGTTTGGATTGTCGTTAAAGGCCGATAAAATTTAAACGCTGCCTTATTTCAATGTTAATTGGGAAAATAAACAAATCGGTCCCCTAATGGTATTTGACGCTCTTTATAATACTATTGTAAGGCACAGTTTATATTGAACACTAATGATCAACAGATTAATATATTTATTTGAAATTTAAAACTTCTTTAGTCACGCTTGACCTGGAAAGTAAGCTGTTAAATAAGTGACAAGAGAGTTACGAAAATTGTAAGCGTTCAGTTAAATTAGAAAAGATAGAGACAGAGAGAGTCTCGTATTTATTATCGATATGATATCTATATAGAATTATTTATGTATTTTAATCGATACTATTTACCTTTTGTTATATTTATAAAAATAATTATCTAATATTTTAATCATTTGTATTTATGTACGTATTTTTGTTACGATTTCACACAAAAACTACTGATGCAATTTTAAAAATGTGATCGCCATTAGAAAACTGCATTTTCACTGAGCGACATAGGCATATCATCTTTAAAAAGTTAGGACTCCCTTAGAAAAGTGTATTAATGTAACCCAAGGTGTAAAAACACTGCGCCGTCCGGTGCGGGGTCGCCGCTCCAGCACCTTCGGCCCCCAACGTCCATCGGTCCTTCGAACTATGTGCCCCGCCCAATGCCACTTCAGGTTCGCTTCATTTCTGACTTGATCATGTAGTGAAACTCCAAGCATAGCCCTCATGTCATCGCATGTGCTGCGGAAACTATTGATGATAGAACAAAAATAATGTTCTACAGTATTATAGAACGTATTAATATGCCACTATAACCACTTTTTACCGTTTAAAAGTGGCGACAATAATCAAACTCTATTATTCATACCTCTGTATTAAGCCTTATCCTGTGAAATAAAGCTTTTATGTTGAGGAAAATGAATCAATAGTCCGATTTATTAGACTTTCCACTGCCACGACATCAGTATTTTTTTTATTGCTGACAGTTTAGCGCTTGACTGTGATCTCACCTGATGGTAAGTGATGATACAGTCTAAGATGGAAGCGCGCTAATCTGTTAAGAGGCGATATACCCCTTACGGTTTCTACACAGCATCGTACCGGAACACAAATCTCTTTGTTTGGCGGTACGTTTTTGCTGGTAGGGTGGTAACTAGCCACGGCCGAAGCCTCCCACCAGTCCAGACTCAGACAAATTAGAAAATACAATTTCCTAAATTCGTCCTACCGGGGATCGAACCCGGGACCTCCGCTAGCAAAGCGAATACTCGCACCACTGAGGCCGCCACTGCGCCAGCGAGGCCTTCGAAGTATCTACGCGAGTGAAACCGCGGCGCATCGCTACTCATATATAAATGAATGGAGAGAAGATAGAGTTTTAGTAAAAGGGATACGCAAAGCCAACCTTCGCTAGTCGTAGAGGCACGATAAGAAGAAGAACATTTATACTTAACCTAGTGAACAAATAAAATATGTTCTCGATTCTTAGGCAATTTTCTAGGACCTAGACGAAACTAATGTCTTCCTGAGGGTATACTCAGGAAGACATTAGTTTCTTCTATGGCTAACATAAAAAAAACAAATGTTTCGAAAGAAAAGTGACTCAAGCAAGGCAAATAAGGTAATATAATAATACTTATCGGAATTTCTATCGATAACAACAGGAAGTATAGAAATGGAGTTTGTTCGCACTAATTTCTTAACGATGGTATAAGGAATAAAATAAGCCACTTTCGTATCGAAATTTCCATGATGAAAACAAAATAACAAAATAGCTCCTTTTTCCAGCGTAAAAAAGTAAATGGCTCAAGGACCGAATTTATACAACAGGCTACCATTTAAAGACATGTTTGTAAGTAGTTTGTTGATAATAAAAGGAACCTCGCTTTGATTATCAACAAACTACCATCTCTTGTAATGTATTTAAAGGTAATTCCGATTCGGGGTCAGCCATGAGGTTTTATATTTTTAGTATAGTACTTGTTCTGACATTTTGATATAATTGAATGAATTTAATTTATTTATCTATATATATAAAAGAATTATCCAGGTATGAATCATCACGATATCTCTGGAACCCTTAGGCATAGAGACTTGAAATAACGTAGAAATATTCCTTTTGCCAAGTAGAGGTCAGCTAAGAACGGATTTTACGAAACTCCACCCGCAAGGGGGGTTGCAGGGGTGTTAACTACTCACTCTCTGGAACCATAAGGCGTAGAGACTTGAAATGTAAGAGGAATATTCTTTTTGCCGAGTAGAGGTCATGTTTCTTATTTGTAGGACAATTTGCCTAAATTCATGAAATTGCTACCCAATAAACATTACACGCAGACGAAGTCACGGGTTCAGCTAGTAAAGCATATATTAAAATACTTGGTAACGTTTTGTGCATACCCGCTTATAGTTAAATAAAGTCTATTCTACAGCATGCGCAATTTATTGTGTATGTTAGAAGTATTAAATTAAAATAAATGATAATAAAATATGCTACAGTTCAACTACTCTTATCTAAAAAAAATGCAAAAGAATAATAGAAATCTAAATGAGTCAAGAAAGTCAGAGAGTTGTCTCGAATGATATCCTATCTATTTCTCACAGTAATTTGAGAGCAGGGTTCGATAAAAAATATAAGAAAGGCGGTAACGCCAGGTAATTATTTTTTCACCGACCACCTGGCACGCCATTGATGCACCGACCGTTTGATTCTTATTTTTTACCTTCTGTACGTTGAATACGCGTATAAAATTCCTTGTTTCATAATATTTACTATACTAGCTGTTTTCATCGGTGTTACATTCAGGTTCCCCATTCCGTAGGAATATGAGGACATCCAGTCTTAGCGAGCTACCACATTGCGAAAGAAATATGCATGCCGAATTTTAAGTCAACCAAACGTATATTTTTGGGGATCTTATGCTGTTCCCGAAGGAGTCCTCCGCGTAGGTAAGGTAAAGGTAAGTAGCAGCCCATTAACGTCCCACAGCTGAGCACAAGCCTCCTCACGTATAGGAGAGAGGTTTTTAGAGAATAGAGCCGCAGCTGCACTCTTTATTCCTTCACTGTCATAGTCCGATGTCACGGAAATCAGTGCAGGTTGGCAGGCATAAAGCACAAGTGCCCTCTCTAACCCTTCAATCTTATAGTCCGGAGAAAGATGAGGCGCAGAACCGACGGCTTGACGTCTCTCCTAGGCATGAGTGTGGAGCTCTAAGCCAACTTCCCAACTTTTTGCAAATATTGAGAAAATGTTAATAGAAAATTTAATATCAATTTTTTAATTAACCCGACCCAGGACTCGAACCCAGAACCTCATGTCTATGGCCGAATATGCTAACCACTAAACCAATGAGGCAGTCTCCGCCTCCGCGTAGGGTCCCATGGAAATTTCATATCGAAACGTTTTNCCAGCAGTGGACGTCCATCGGTTGAAGCGACGACGAAAACATGAACAAATCATCAAAATTTGGCCATTTGGCTATATCTAACTATATTTATCTTCTACATTTCACTTCCGGTAGTGCATCGATACCAAAGCACAAACTGCAACTAAAAAGCTTGGTGTGCTTAATAAGGTCAAACATTACTTCACGCTGAAACAGCTTTCGAATCTATACCAAGCTTAAGTTCGATCATGTACCTTTGGGACAGGTTAGCCAAGTTTCAGCTTGATGCTTTGGATTCAGTGGATCGCCAGGCCAGGAGAATCATAGGCGACAATAATCTCGATCGGAGAATGGTAAGCCTGCAGTATAGACATAAAGTTACGTGTTTGTCGGTATTCTACATAATTTATTTGGGAGAGTGTGCGAAGGAACTGTATGATCTTGTTCCTCCGACGCCTTTTTACTTTCGATCATCAAGGCACAGAAATTATTGGCATCGGTAGGTGGTGGACATCCCAAGCGCTTTAACTAATCGTTTCTCATTGGAAATGGATGAATCAAAGTAGATGAATGCTTTCCAGCTTCCATATTCCCTGACTTCTACAATCCGGATATCTTTAAATACAGGACAAAGATATCCTAAGCAAACGCGATCCATCCTAAGCTGCATTAACACTTAACAACAGGTGTAATTACAGCCAAGCGCAGGCCTGTTACGAATAAAAAAATAAAGTATGTGCGTACAAAGTACACATGTCAGATGAGAAACTTCTTTCGCAAACTAATTGTTAAGTCTTGTTTATATTTATACAAATCTAAAACTTTTAATTTCCGAGAGGGAAAAGTAGGATATGCTAATGATATGAATTGAATGAAAATGAAATATGAATTTCATTGTTATTAAAGATATAGAAAATTAAAACAAATAATTTATTGAGATCACAAATGACGGATTGTAAATAAAAATGTCACGTATTTTCTATCAATAATAGAAATTATTAAATAAATTTTGTCTTTGAATTAAAGAACAGTGAATTTATGAAATATTTTATGAAAAAAAGTATGTTACATTATTGAATGACGAGTGGCAAATTAAAATGCCACATGCTATTTGCAATTTTTAAAACTACCTAACCTTCAAATGAATTAGCATAAAAACGATGCATATCTTCGTGACGCTTATCGCGCATTTCACCCTTATGCCTACCCTAAACAGGTCTTATTTCAAAAAACTATCCTGCACTAAGAGTCGCGCTAAAATTGATCCATTTTAAAAAATCGCCGAAAGAAACACTCGTAAAAAATGTTATAATTTAGTTTTGTCAAAGAAAATCCTCGATCACGTTGGAGTTTTAACACATACACACATATAATATAGAAATAGAAAAGTTAAACGAATATGTATACATAGTCGCTATTGTCTTAAGTCGTTTGTTGCTCCAAGCTTACCACAGTACAAACAAGAACTAAAATTGTATATACGAGACGTGATACGACATTTTAGTATTAACTTTTCCTCTGGAGAGATATTCCAAGATACGTTTATGTTACAAGCCTTGTAATCTAAATCTAGGATCAAGTAGTATAGAAACCGAAGGAAAAATAAAAGGTCTTGTCTTTCAATCCATATATTTGTTCTTTTCGTTGCACTGTTCATTAGTTTCGCTAAAACCCAAGAAGGGCTGTACTGATTTGGCTAATTTTGGATTTAAATTATTTGTGGAAGTCCAGGGAAGGTTTATAAAAGTAAGTAAATATGAAAAAATTGTTTTAAATAAAAACAAAAATTTTGCTTTTCCTTAAAAACTATACTAACCTGTCAAATATTCAGGTCGTTCAGAAATCAAATTGAATTTAAAGGGAAAGACTGTTATCTGTTTTTTGTTTTGAATGTCGAATTTTTTAATTCAAAACAATCAAATGTCAATTCAAGTTGAGTCGCAAAGAATACTTTTCTTATTATCATTTGATATCCAACAATTTCTGATCGCAACTATAATTTACGGACTTTTGTTGGAAACTGGGTGCAAAGGTTGCGTTTTTTTCAATTACGATTATTTTCTGGTGCGATTAAGTTTTGTCTAAAATGATTTGCTATTCGAAACATTTTACAATTATCATCTGGCTTTTTTATTTATAGATTCTGAGGCGAGATTAATATGTATATGTGTAGACTAACTACTATATAAACAACCCTTTTTTCCAGTGGGAAATGCATTTGCGCACCCCTGCCACAAGGCAGGGAGTGTGAGACTCGCCGGCAAGGCCAGAATACCCACTAAGACCCAGGGACACCCTCCTTACCCTAAATTGGGAGTGTCAGAGGCTCCCTTGCGCATTCACCGTGACACTCCCGGATGAAACCGACTCAGGATGTTCAGGGAGGAAACTAGAGGCGTTCGTAAAGATGCCTCCTGTCCACTGTGACCCCAGCTTCCTCTTCCGAAGGGGAGCAGCATCTGTTGCAGCTTTCCGTACTCGCTCCATAGCCTTCTTCAAAGAGAGACGGCCTCGCTGACGCAGTGGTGCGGGTATTCGCCTTGCTAGCAGAGGCCCCGGATTTGATCCCCGGTAGGACGAATTTACAAAATTGGATTTCCTAATTTGTCTGTGTCTGGTCTGGTGAGAGGCTTCGGCCGTAGCTAGTTACCACCCCACCAGCAAACACGTACCGGCAAAACAAAGAGATTTGTGTTCCGATACGATGCTGTGTAGAAACCGCAAGGGGTATGTCACCTCTTACCAGATTATCGTGCTTCCATCTTAGGCTGTATCATCACTTACCATCAGGTGGGAGCACAGTCAAGTGCTAAAACTATCAGGCATAAAAAAAATTACAGCTTCGCAGATATAAACAACCCTAGCTCATTTTCATGTTTTAGACCGTTTTGCTCAAGTCGCGTAAATATTCAAAGTCCTGTATCTGCTTATATAGTTATGGAATTAAATAGGAGAGCTTGACCTAAATATTTTGGTAATTAATTAGTAAAATTTCCTTTACATCCCATAACACTAATGAGTAACGAAAAGCCATCAAAACCGAAGTGTAGTATAACTGACTGATAGTTCTACTACTGAACAATTTTGCTCTAAAGGACACAATTATGTATATAATAATAATAATAAATAAACGCCGTGTGGTCCCGGCAGAGTAGAATAGGACCACCCCATCTCAACCCGCGGGTATCGTAAAAGGNCCACAGTACAAACAAGAACTAAAATTGTATATACGAGACGTGATACGACATTTTAGTATTAACTTTTCCTCTGGAGAGATATTCCAAGATACGTTTATGTTACAAGCCTTGTAATCTAAATCTAGGATCAAGTAGTATAGAAACCGAAGGAAAAATAAAAGGTCTTGTCTTCCAATCCATATATTCGTTCTGTTCATTGCACTATGAACAGTGCTAAAACTCAAGAAGGGCTGTACTGATTTGGCTAATTTTGGATTTAAATTATTTGTGGAAGTCCAGGGAAGGTTTAAAAAAGTAACTAAATATGAAAAACTTAAAAACTATTCTTACCTGTCAAATATTTGATGTTCGTCCTATCGTTTAGAAATCTATTAGGTTTAAAAAGATCGTTCAGAAATCAAATTGAATTTAAAGGGAAAGAATGTTCATTTTTTTTTGTTTTGAATGTCAAATTTTTAAATTCAAAATAATCGAATGTCAATTCAATTTGAGTCGCAAAGAATACTTTTGTTATTTTCATTTGATATCCAACAATTTCTGATCGCAACTATAATTTATGGACCTTGGTTGGAATCTGGGTGTAAAGGTTGCGTTTTTTTCAATTACGATTATTTTCTGGTGCGATTAAGTTTTGTCTAAAATGATTTGCTATTTGAAACATTTTACAATTATCATCTGGCTTTTTTATTTATAAATTCTGAGGCGGACCGAAGTTTGCCGGGTCAGTTAATCTATACACATACATAGACTATATAAACAACCCTTTTGTCCAGTGGGAAATGCATTTGCGTACCCCTGCCACAAGGCAGGGAGTGTGAGACTCGCCGGCAAGGCTAGAATACCCACTAAGACCCAGGGACACCCTCCGTACCCTAAATTGGGATTGTCAGAGGCTCCCTTGCGCATTCACCGTGACAGGATGTTCAGGGAGGAGACTAGAGGCGTTCGTAAAGACGCCTCCTGTCCACTGTGACGCCCAGCTTCCTCTTCCGAAGGGGAGCAGCATCTGCTGCAGCTTCCCGTACTCGCTCCATAGCCTTCTTCAAAGAGAGACGGCCTCGCTGACGCAGTGGTGCGGGTATTCGCCTTGCTAGCAGAGGCCCCGGATTTGATCCCCGGTAGGACGAACCACCACCCCACCAGCAAAGACGTACCGCCAAAACAAAGAGATTTGTGTTCCGATACGATGCTGTGTACAACCCGTTAGGGGTATGTCGCCTCTTACCAGATTATCGCGCTTCCATCTTAGACTGTATCATCACTTACTATCAGGTGGGAGCAAAGTCAAGTGCTTAAATTGTCAGGCATAAAAAAACTACAGCTTCGCAGATATAAACAACCCTAGCCGATTTTAATGTTTTAGACCGTTTTGCGCGAGTCGCGTAAATATTTAAAGTCCTTTATCTGTTTATATAGTTATGGAATTAAATAGGAGAGCTTGACCTAAATATTTTGGTAATTAATTAGTAAAATTTCCTTTAGGGAATCCCATAACACTAATGAGTAACGAAAAGCCATCAAAAACGAAGTTGTAGTATAACGGAATGAGAGTTCTACTACTGAACAATTTTGCTCTAATTATGTAACATAAAGAATACAATTATGTATATAAATTTGTCACCCAACACGTACATTTTGTTTTGTAAAACGTAGCATTACTTTTTAAAATATATTTGAACATGACTCACTCAGATCTAGATAGGATTATCGCATTATTTTTAAGTTAATTTAATGGGAAAGTTAAAGCCGTTATTATTTTAAAGATTAGAGAACCACGTACCTCCTATCGAATTAACGTGCAACTTATAAGATTATTAAATTATCTTGCAGTTATAAAAATTATCGTGACTGTAATAAAATAAAAGCAATCATATAAAATGCATCTCTATCTTTCTATTTATATAATCTGCTTCTATGTCCGTCACAGACTTGAAACTGGTTTCATTAGATAATTAATAATGCAGTGATAGTTATAATCACTAAATTTACTCCGAAGATTTCCAATTATTCCAACGAGACCAGAATGTATACAAACTGTTAGTGTTTAATATACTATAAGATAGTAAAAGTTAATACGTTTAGTTCAGTCGTCCTACAATTAGGTGTTAAAGGCTAGAATAGTCTAGAATAGTCCAGCGTAAAAGTAAACTTGCATAAACAATTTAAATATTATCTACTATGGACATGATTATGTGGGAATAGACGTCTTCGTCTATTTGTTAAAGCTGTCGTGGTACACTATAAAATTAAGCTTGGGGTAGATCTTAGTCGCTGCACGATCCTTTGCAATTTGTCACATGAGACAAATAGCGAACAGCGAATCTCTTGAGACAATACTATGGACTCTCGTTTTCTTTTATCAACATTTTGTACTATTTCTTACTAGTAGCTTATCCGTAAGTAGGTTCTGTATCAAGATTTGTCGCGAAACCCCTTTATTTGACTCACAACTGTAGCAAAATTCAAATGAAGGGTAAATATATTTAAGAAAGAAAGGAACATACTCGCCGTACAATTATGTACATTAAATGATCCTAAAAGAAAAGTTATATAAACCATTTAAAGTACGTACTTTTCTACACTGCCTCATTGGTCTAGTGGGTTTGAGTCCCGGGTCGGACCAATTCGAAATCGATATTGTGTTTTCGATTAAGATTTTCTCAATATTTGCTTGAAGTTGGGTAAAAAATTTGGCCGTGTGATCTCGTGCCTCGGAGAGCACGTAAAGCCGTCATTTCCGCGCCTGATCTTTCTCCGGTCGCGTCGAATTGCCATCACGTCGGACTATGAGAGTGACGGAATAAAGATTACACTTGTATACTATGTATGCTCTAAAAACCCTCTCTCATATGAGTGAGGAGGCCTGTGCCCAGCAGTGGGACGTTAATGGGCTGCCATTTACCTTACTGTTCTACAACTAGGGGATAACAACTATAATAACAAGTGGTGACGCCACTTTTGGTAATACTTTGGTTTTATATTTTGATAGTACCGCGTAATGACATCCTTTCCTAAGTACCTTTTTCCCTCGCGTGTATACACTTACACGTCCGCCGTGATAAGTTATGTTTTCGCCTACCGCAAAGAATTCCCCTCGAATCTTCATCTTGAAGATATACGAACCGCCTGAACTATCGAAGAAGTCAGCCGTTAGCCGTGTAATGCGTGATAGTGCTATTCGCCGCCGCATCCACGCCCGTGCACAACTCTACTTCGGGAAGAAGCAGAGGAGTCTGTTACTCCAGGTACGTGCATGCGATTCCTTTCCCCCTTCATCACTATCACCCTTTACGCGGACACCTCGCTAAATTCTAAATTCATTCTTCTTCTTTCTTCTTTCTTCTTTCTAAACCGCTATACAGTCCACATATTTAATTCAACCGCTCGCTCACATGGATGGTGGCATTCTCTCCGCTGCCGCTCCAACAAGGTTCTAGCCTAATAGACTTAATACGTACATCTAAGTCTATAGTCTATAGTCCAATGACAATGCTTATTTTATATTTAACGTTTGTAGATACACTCTATTCTTGAGTTCTTGCATTAAAATATTATCACACTATTAATTTATTTATACTTTATTGTACACAACACAAAGTAATTATATATTAGGAAGGAGACTTAAAGTACGAGTATGTAGATTAGTGACGGACAAAAGGCGGTCTTATCGCTTTAAAACGATTCCTTCCAGACAACCTTAAGGAAGGAGACTTAGTAACGGGTTTAAAGGTAGGTAAAAGTGAGAATAATAAATACATTACATACATTCATACATACATACATACACTATATTGTTTCATTGCACTTTCACTAACTCAAAAGGTTTCGTATTTTTAAGTATTCTTTATTTGGGTGACATCCAGAAGATTATCTTTCACGTGATCGTGAAGTATTTTTGACCAATATATTCGATATACTTGTTTACGATACTATAATGCTTTATTACTACCTTATTCCGGATTTTTTGTAAAGTTGTTTATACAACTTACTAAATCCGAATAGTAATATAGTAACCCTACTCATAATAGAAGTTTAAAATGACACACAATAATGGTCATCTGTATGTTGAAATAGTCACAATCAGGTAAGTAGCAGCCTATTAACGTCGCTCTTCACATAAAGAAAAGGGTTTTAGAGCATAGACCCACTACGCTGCTCCACGTTTTGCAGGCATAGTACACAAGTGTATGGAACACAAAGCACTCTAATAGTCGGATTTGACGGTGATCCGACACGACCGAAGAGCGATCAGGCGCAGGACCGATAGCTTAACGTGTTTTCTTAGGCACAGGGGTGGAACACCTACTTTCCAACTTCGGGCATATACTGAGAATTTGTTAACAGAAAGCTCAATGTCTATTTTAAATTCGCCCAACCCGAGACTAATCCAGGTCCTCATGTCTGTAGCCGAACAAGCTGACCACTAGACCAATGGAGCAGGAGTTGTTGTAATATTTGCATATGGCTAGATTTGGTACATGCGTAAAGTTAGCTCCTTGTAGCTCAGTGAGCAAGCAGTTACGTTAAACGCATTGACCACTGATCGTCACAGGTTCAAATCCGGGTCACATCGAGTAAGATTTATAATAAGTATTTTCTAAATTTATTTCTTACCGCCGAAGGAGGTGGAATATAAGGCGGCGCATATTTGCGCACCTCCCTTCTTTGTGAAACCTCCGTCGGACTCATCCGAGACACCAGGGCAAAATGCAAAAGCTGAACACATGGTGCCTCACTAATGGATGACGAGGGTCCCGCTGGGTTTTAGTGGATATTGCGAGACCTCCCATCGCCGAGTCCCACACTCCTCACTGGTTATCGGTCGGGGTTAGTGCGTAAATTTCATTTCGCAGCAACAAAAAAATCCTTTTAATGAAAGTAAATAACATAACTAAAGGCTTCCTATATTTAGGATTTCAAATATGTGTTTCTTTATTATACTGATAAAAAATTTATGATTTGATTTAGATCTCCAATAGACATTTGGAAGAGATTGTTGGTATCAAAATTATCGCGGAAAATACAGAAATTACATCGATATCGTAATATATGGTACACAATTATACAAATCTTTCTTTGAAGTATTTATTTCGTTGTGGATTAAAGGGGGGTCTGAGAAGGATTATACAACTTAATTTTTTATGATATATAACGATTATAAAATATTTATATTAAACAGGTATTCAAAAAAACATTAATTTTTATCTTCTTATCAATAAAAAGTTGAGATGGATACATATTTCATAAACCCAAATCTCGACGTCACCTAAATACTAACCGGAAGCAATACCACACAGAAATTAATTAATGTTTCTCTAACATGTTGTTCTATTATTAAACCATAGATTGTATAAATAACGAATTAAGTGATAAATCATTTTTTTAACTATTGAAATTGTTATTAAAAAAACTGTTATCTTTATTTGTTCTATTAGCCTATTGTCCCTATAAATTATAAGGTATTATAATCTGGCATTATTTTATCGATTAGATGGTGATATTTAACAAAGCAATGTTAAATATCGCCATAAGTTTCAAAGTTTAGATTTTTAATCATCGCCTCAAATTTTTCGTCCATCTTACCCGTGCTGCATTATATCAGAGGAGGGTTTTAGCGAAAGGCATCCAACAGAGTAGCCAAGGCCAATATAGCTGCGCCCATGGCTCGCATCAAAGTTTGATTTGCATCCTGGCTTAGTAAAACCACACTTTGGCAGTTTCGTCTTCTAGAAATAAAATAAAATAAAAAATTCTTTATACAAAATTACTTATATAGGATTTTTTGAATCATTAAGCACTGAAATTTTAAGCTACGGTTGCAAAGGGTCGCTTCTTTTTGCTACTGGTTCTGAGAAAAGTCCACAAAGAACTCGTATATAACCATCGAGTTTTTTTAATATAGTCATCATTACAATATTAATTCGTATCTATCACATGAAACCGATAGGTAAGGATGATCAAATCACTGTTAATAGTATTTGGTTAACTCCACTTCTAATAATAATCAATAACTCACGCAGCTGAGAGATATCTCTAAGTACATGCAATTGAATTGGAATAAGCAGCTGTAATTAGATGGGCATCCGAACATAATATTGACATAATTCACGTTCTCGATTTAGACATCAGATTTTAAAAATTTATCAATAATTTTAACATCAAATCGCTCTCCTAAATAGTTTTTTGTAGATCTCAATATGGACCAGCGATATATCGAAACAATTTAACTAAATTTTTTATTCTCACAATAATGTAACTATAAAACTTTAATGGAGAACTCTTCCTCGTCTCTGTTAGCATCTCTCGTCTTTATTAGTATATATCTCAATCTCAGGTATCTAAATACCAACTATCTCAATCTCAAATGTGTAAATCACAAATATCTCAATATCTAAACTTCGAAAATTGCAATCTCAAATGTATCAAATTCAAAGATCTCTATCTCAAACTCAAATATATCAATCTTAAATCTAAAGCCCGTATTTAAATCTAAAATTTGTCAATCTTAAATATGTCAATCTCAAATATACATTTTAAAGTTTTATCAGTGATTTTAACTTCAAATCCCTCTCCTGAATAGTTTTTTGTAGATTCAGAATTTCTTAAAAAAGACCAGCGATATATCGAAACAATTAAACTGAAACACTTCAACTCGGACTGTCTCGCTGGCCCAATGATGCGAATACTCCCTTAAGTTATAGAAGACCTCGATTTGATTTACGGAATTGCATGTTTAGGAAACTGCTTTTTCTAATTTGTCTTAAATGCGATCTGGTGAAAATTTCAGCTATTTACCAGCACATGTGTGCCGGCAAACAATATAACTACGTCTTAGCAGGTTAGCACGATTCCATATTAATCTGCATCACCATTTACCCTCAGGTGAGATAACAGTCAAGCACTAAACTTTGAGCTATAAAGAACCTCCCAAAATGCAATGTTATAGATAATATAAGTATTTTATTATGAACTTTCCAAATACCAAAGTTTAAGAGTAATAGTAGTAATAGAGTAATATATATATAAAGCCATATCGAAAGTAAATTAAGATTGACTATATTCTCACTTTGGGTTTTTCCAGTATTTATGGCCTTTGAAAATGTAATCGGATGCAACAATCCAACGCTTTACAAAACCTGTTACATGCAATTTTTTTTGGGATTCCGAATAGGCAATCTATAAAAGTGGGTTATGTTTGTGACAAACGAATTGCGAACAACGTCCCAACATCAATTCTTTAAAAACTCTCTCAAGACTCAAGTCTAAGTTAGAATTAGCGAATTTTAGTTCAAAGAAGTGGTTTCAGAATGGTCTCCAATATCAAACTAAAGGGTAAAAACACGTGGCAAGTCCAACGCTATAAGGAATGTACGTTAATAATAATTTAAAAGTTCAGTTTTACTAAAGAAAGCTTTGCAGGCAAAACTACTCCAACGTGACTTATTTGTAACTAAAAATATATTACAAATTGTTTCATAAATATCCATGACTAATAAATTACAGAAAATTATTGGTTCAACAGCACTTAAACCCATGTTAAGCGTTGCTGCTAAAAATATCAGCTATTCTTGGCAGTGCTAAATATTTTAAGATTTACGAATTACTCAAAGAATTGATTTGCTACAGCAAGCGCAGAAAATGTACCCATAGCGTCGTTAAAATACAATACATAAACTCCTTTTTAAAACGCCATATTACCAATAAAGAACGCCTTTAATAATATAATGAATTCAATTCAAAATTTTATACACATTTACTTGCTGTACTTGGAAATATGTAGAAATCTATTATTTATCATCTGGAATTGTCATTGTACACCATTCTAAAAGTCATCTGAAAGCACACAAAGATTTCTATTACAATCAATCCAGTCGTAATTCGAATTATTAATGTGTATGTCGGAGTGCAATAGTCTGTGGAACGCTGGCCATCTGTCTATCGGCGTGGGGCAGAGTCAATAAGTGGCAGTCCGGCGCGTCTCTCGGTAGTAGTGACGGTGGGCCAGAGCGGTCGACTATTGAAACTGTCGCATTCCTAGCTATTATTATTAATGAGTTTGTGTAAATTGATATCGGGAGCATTAAGTGATGAAAAATTATAATCTGAGTTAATTAATAAAGTGTTTGATTGCACCAACATTACCCATCAACGCCCATAGTACGGAAATGGAAATTATGGATGTCATTAATGACGATGTCGGCGGAGAACCCTACGCCCCTATGCTTTATGCTTTCCTTCTCTCTGATTCTCCGACATGTATATACAAAGATTATTTTTTCAGAGCTTTTACTGCATATATTAAAATTAATTCCACACTATTAAATATACAAAGTGCAAGGAGACCCCTTCCGAAAACGAAGACAGACGAGAGTACTAACGACACCTTTGATGATTGTTCGAAAAAAAATCACTTTCTTAAAACGTTTTATTAGCATTATTTATGCTCCACCGTGTTGGTATAGCTAAATGAAACGGTAGTTCCATAAAAAAATTACTTAACAAAAAAACCAGCAATGAAACACAAAATTAAAAACAGCAGGAGGGTCAACGACCGCTACCTGCCGGCGCAACTTTATTTTAATCAGGATAGATTTATTT
Organism: Elymnias hypermnestra; assembly: GCA_015832385.1. NCBI lineage: Eukaryota > Metazoa > Arthropoda > Insecta > Lepidoptera > Nymphalidae > Elymnias > Elymnias hypermnestra. Next base: position 1,233,256 of record JACTOM010000040.1, on the reverse strand, counting down.
CGTCCCCTCATCAAAGGTGTCATTAGTACTATCGTCTGTCTTCGTTTTCGAAAACGGTCTCCTAACACCTTGTATTTTGTAATATAGTTCATTTATTGCAAATTATTATCACATGATATTGACAAAATGATATAATAGATTGTTTATTTATAAATATATGTGTAATAAGTAAGTTTTCCTAACACAAACAAAAAATTTGGTGTGACTGTGTTATGGACACAGCCGTTTGTTATATGTAAATACGTCTTGCGCGCGATGTATTATAGTCCTTACTTATCGTAACAAATTCTTTGATCCTTTAACTATCGCGTGATGCAATTTCGGATGGAGGTGATAGGTATGTAGCTACCACACGAAACTTTATCTCTCGATTTTGTTATCATTCGTTTTTTGAATTGCTTCCCTATGGATGCGATTTTAAAGACGTATTCACGTCAAAAGTATTATCAATGGGCCTAGTTATATACTCCTTTTCTCATAGCTTAAGCGTTTCTCTTCTTTTTATATTGCGTGACGAAAACTTATCTTAGAAAATTTCAACTAAAAGAAATAAACGATCACTTTAACTCACAAAATTACAGGTACATATAAACAATTTTTATAATGACTCCTCATTATAAAAGCTTACATGTCTAAAGGGCGTTACACAATACCTTGTTTGTTATCGGCGGTGTTATTGACAAAAGAGCCCACCGCATGGTTATCATATCGGCATTTGGTGTAACCAATTTTAATATTTGCCTTAGGCTACACGAGTTTATTAAATTCCTACTATTAGCTTACGGTGTCCATATATAAACGTTTTCACTCAAGTTCAAATACATGTTTTTAAACTTGAGTTGAATGACACTAGATTCCAGATGATGCTTGCTTTTCTGAGGCTTTATATAAAAACAAAACATTCAAGGCAAAGAGGAGCTGTGCAATTTTCCCATTTTATCCTTTTGGTTCTTTGAGTCAGATTTATCCAGGGCGACATCCATTCGTCAGCGACTATGTGGTGCCCACCATTTGGATGAAGAGGGTTCTATTGGGTTTTAGTGGGTATTCTTGTGTAGCAGCGAGTCCCACACTCCTGGATAAAGTATATGTCATGACTTTCAAAATACAAGTACTCTGTGGGAAAAAGAAATGTGTAGTACTCTGTGGTCGGGGATTTCATCAGATGGGTAATGATAAAAATCTGATGTTGTTTACAGACGCTTATTACTGTATTAATTCGTGGAGATATATGTACTATTCTATGTTTACCTATACTTCCAAGCAATGTATTACTAGAAGTCTTAAAAGTACATTGCTCAAATAACTGACAATAGTGCCAGCGATAAAGATGCCATTACAAAACAATTGGACGATAGTACTTAGGAACAATAACACGGGTTCATCGATCATAGATAATGTTAATCTAAGAACGGCTATGATAAATTAATGTGTTCTACAAAGCGGAGGCGGTAAAACGGGAACATAAACAGCGTTAAGCTTACTATTATTGGGTAGAAGGGAATAAGAATATAAACAAAAAGTTCGATGTCGATTACTAGTGATTGCTTTCCTGGCGTATTGGTGTTTACACGCTTTGATCGAAGACGCTCCAAGGTTGACTTTCGAGAGAGTGAAATTTAAGAATTTTTTATAATTAGCCTAGATTCGTAGGAAGACTTAGGCCATTGCTAATTACTCTCTTTACAATGAGTTTTATTATTATAACCAATCTTTGGTTGTTTTGTAATATAAGATTACGATCTAGCCTTACAGACTATTTTGTAATAATACTTTGACCTTTTTTTCCGCTGGGAAATGCATTTGCGCACACTGCCACGAGGCAGGGAGTGTGGGACTCACTAACCGTACACAGAAGTTCTAAGACTATCAGGGATTATGGTATTACAAACAGAGCCAAAAAAATTAGATATAACTCCTATTGGTATGTGTCCGTAAAGTAAATTTGCATGTTAATTTTATATTCTTTAATTATTTACGATAGGTTTGCGATTGACTTCAATCACGCCTGGTGGAAAGCTATGATGAGGTCAAAGATGTTACGCGTTCGCCTAAAATGTAACTTGTCATGAAATATTTTGGATTGTAGGATTCGGGAAACACTTAACAAGACAGAGTATTCCACAGTTTTGCAGTACGAATCAGGAAGGAAGTTTCGAACCGTTTCGTGCGAAAATCTGGCCTACAATGTAGAATGGTGCTGCTGATACAGTTTGAACCAAAATTTATTTCTACAGTTACATATAAAAATAATTGTCCGATATAAAATTACAACAAAACCGGTCTATACAAAAAAAAAACATCGTATATAGTGTTACAGTTTGTTCCCCGCTTATATTTTCAATGCCTTTATAATTTAATTAGTACTTAAACTTTCCGGTATTTTAACATCGCCCTAATTGCCACTCTACGAGTTCTCTCCATACCACGTCGTCGTAATATAATTTAATAGTTGTCTATGAAAAGATTTATTATATCAGTCATATATTTTACCGCTGCTAATTAGAGATATGAAAGCGGATATCAAAAAACACTCATTCAGCCAAGTGCATATTGACATAAAAATACTACATATTTTATTTTAACACATTCTTTAATGTATTTTAAATTTACAAAAATCGCTCCTAATGAGAAGATTGAATGTGCTGATTTTGTGTAGAAATGAAAAAGGGAACATGCGATTTGTTGGCTTCCAAAGCTTAAGTGAGCTTACTTTAAATTGTATGTAAAAAGAAAAAAATCAAGCCCTTATTTATGATGTATAACAATTTAATCTTATCTATTACATTGGTTGAATAGCTTTGTAAAATTAATGTTTCGTAATCCATATATACGATACTTGCTGTGCCCGTGACATCGTCGACGTGGTATAGTGTTTCAGAGTGGCTTTTATAATAATGTAGGCTAAAAATTTTACAAATAAAACACTTAAGTACAAATACTTCAATAAGCTTATTGTCTTTTCTGAGGCTCGAGACTAACTGTATACCAAATTTCATTTAAATCGGTTCAGTAGTTTTGTCGTGAAAGCGGGAAAGACACACAGAGCTACGTTCGCATTTGTAATATTAGTAAGGATTGCTATTTTACACCCTTGTGGGTAAATCTTGTGCGACCTTTCAATGTCATATCTACATATATATATATAAGAGTATCACGATAACTCTGGAACCACTTCACATTTACAGACTATATGTTTTTGGTATGTAAAAATTGGTCAGAAATTATTTTTAACATAATGGAAACTCTTCTTTTTCTTCTTTGTCGCTTCACTCTTGTCAGAGTGGTCGTTATCACATTCCCGATGCAGACAGTACTCGCTTCACAACGCCGCGCCACCTCTGCCTATTTGCCGTTAATCGGGCGCATTCGTGCACGGGAGCACCTACCGCAGCCTTTATTTGGTCTGTCCATCTCATCAAGGATCTCCCTCGTAGTCTTGTGCCTTCTACCTTCCCTTGAATGAAAACTATCAAAAGTAAATGTTAGGAAATTCCACCCTCAAAGGGTAGTGCCTAAATTAATGAAAGTACTACGAAAAAAACCTTCCACGCAGACGAAGTCGCGGATTCAGCTAGTTTAACTATATCGAATTAGCAGTCCTTAAATCAAGTTTCAAACTTTAGCTCTAAAAATGACGATACTTCCATTCCTTACAAACATTTTTTCGTATAAAAAAGCAGTCTTTGTCCTTTCTCAGGCTCTACGCTATCTCTGTACCATATTTTATTCAAATCGGTTTAGTAATTTTGGCGTGAAAACCCAACAGAAGTACTTTCCCATTTATAATTTTAGCAAGTATAATATTACATTAGGTTTATGCGAAAACAATCAAATTTTCGGAACTATTAGTCCGATTGAGATCTAATTTAGCATAGTTATCCCTTTAGCAATGTAGACTGTCATATTTCACGCTGCGAGAAAAAGCTTATAAGACATAAAAAGCGAAACCGCAAATATTCTTTCACAATAGATAACAAAATCTCAATTGCTTAGATGCATTTGTAAGTTAGTTAACATTTGCTCTAAATTCCACGATGTTAAGCCGAGTTGCTATTCGTATTAAAAGCAATACCCGTTTCCCGCAAACAATTAGCTTGGCAATGTTCATAAATTGGAGAATTAACGAAGGAATCTAGGTACCTTCTGCTGTTTGCTTACTCGAATAACTTTAGTAATCATTTCCTAGACTTATTTTATAAGACTAAACGGTTTTCATCAACGTTCATAAACCTTTAAGACAGTCATAGTGGAGGTATTTGCTTCGCTAGCAATGATCTTAGATTCGACTGCCGGCTCGGTAAATTCAGCAAATTTAATAAGACCTGGTGTATACGCCGTAGGTGTAAACATATTTTACAAGTAGAGAACAGTTTTCTTCAAAATTCAGCAAACTTTCCGACATAGTTTACTGGTTTGATTAGCGGCGTGGCAAATTTAAGAAGCTTGTTTTGGTCGAGAGGCTTCGGCCGTGGTTAGTAACCACTAAATAAGTAGACATGTACTGCTAAACAAAAATTGCGTTACTATATCTTAGTGCGCTGCTTAGACTGTGTCATAACTTATGATCAGGAGAGATCACAATCAAACGTCAATCCATCAGGAAATAAATAAAGCTAATAAAACGTATTAAAAATATTGTGTTTTTTGAAGTGAAAGTTCTTTAGTCGCATGAGGGTAAAATTCTTACGGATCAAACGCGCGATTGGCGTCACGAAGATGTGCAATGTTTTTTATGCTAATTCGTTTGGAGGTTGGGTAGTTTTAAAATTCACAAATAACATGTGGCATTTTAAAAACAAAATTCTAATATTGACATAAAACACGTGGCATTTTTTTTTTTTAGTAACAATTCGTCAGTTGAGATTTCAAAAAAATATTTGTATTAATTTTCGACACTTAATATTTTAATGACAATTAAATTGATTAAATTCCTAACATATTTTCCATTTCGCTCCCTCTAAGGCTCGGAAATTTAAAGTTTTTTTATAAATGTAAACAAGACTTAAAAATTAGTGTCTCAAAGAAGTTTCACTTCTGACATTTGTACTTTGTACGTATGCACGTTTAATTTTTTAATCAGGATCGATATTTATTCCGTCCCATAATCAAAGGTGTCATTAGTACTATCATCTGTTTTCATTTTCGAAAGCGGTCATCTAACACCTAATAAAAGATAAAAAAAATTGTATTTAATCAAAATCAATACATTTATGGGATTTCAAAAAGCACTACGAATTATACCTAAATATACCTGTATATTTATATAAAGGTAAGTAGCAGCCCATTAACGTCCCACTGCTGGGCACAGGCCTCCTCACTCATATGAGAGAGGGTTTTTAGAGCATAGACCCACCACGCTGCTCCACTGCGGATTGGCAGGCATAGTACACAAGTGCACTCTCTATTCCTTCACTCTCATAGTCCGATGTGACGGTAATCCGACACGACCGGAGAGAGATCGCGCGCAGGACCGACGGCTTAACGTGCTCTCCGAGCAGGGGGATGGATCACACCGCCAACATCCCAACTTCGGGCAAATATTAAGAAAATCTTAATAGAAAACTCAATATCCATTTTTAATTGACCCGACCCGGTATTCAAACCCAGTACCTCATGTCTGTAGTCGAACATGCTAACCACTAGACCAATGAGGCAGTCACCTATATATACTTATATATAATATAAATATGACACCGACACAATGCTTTTTACAGGAGTATATAACATTTTTAAAAATTATTGAATGAAAATCACAAAATTAAAATTACAAAATCAAAATGCCTTAATCAACATAAAAATTTAGTTAATTAAGTATTGTATACCTAGTAACACTTATAAATCTTAAATTTAAGTAAAATGTAATACAGAGATAGTAAAAATGTAATATTATGAACAATGTCTTATACCACAAGTACTCGTAGTTCCTTGTTATTATCTCAAAAAGAAAAATATCATCCGTTCTCTCTATACCCGTCCTCGGTATCTTTTATCGGCCTCGTTAGGAAAGTATATTGCGATAATGAACATCATTTGACGCTCTGAAGAGCCTTTCATCATAAAATACCATTTTAATTATACTGACAGCAGCTTCGAAAAGCTTTCGATCTTTATTTAAAACTGTCGATCAATTCATATTTTATATCATGTCCTATAAAAAGCAGTATAGATAATTATTGAATACACTTTTAAAAACAAGTAATATACAAAAATATAAGTCAATTAATAAGGCATATAGCGGGAACTTTTAAATTCATTATAAAAAAGCCTTTTATTTATTTATTAAAGGTTTAACAAACTACTTACATTTTAATATGGAAGAAATATATATGCTAGGACTTACTTTAAAGATAAATGTAGAAATTTACTTACACACTACATGCATGAAGTTAATAGAAATATCATATGGCTACCGTACATTATAATCTACAGTATCTTCTTAAACTTTTAAATCAAATCAAATGAAATATATTTCATTGCAAAATCAAGTTTACAACACAAAATGTACCATACAATGGCGGGCAACATCTATAATAGGATAAAATAATATAATTTGAAATAATTGCTTCATCCTTATGGCAGGTATTTACATTTTTAAAATAATATTCACATTAATAAATACAATTACAGTTTTATATGAAACGTATCAAACAGTATGAGTGAGCTTATAAACTGTCACGTATGGATTATTTTATTTATTTTGACTATCATTTAATTTTCATTTATAATACTAGCCATTTTTTCAATTTGTGTTTATATATATTAATTATGTCTTTAAGATGGTTGGGTAATTTATTATAAAACTTAACAGCCATGACGTGACAGTTTCTATCATAAAGCTGTGTTCTTGTACGGGGTCTAACTAAATGATTTTTAAATCTAAATCGTTTAAATTGTGTCCCATCATACCGTTTTTCAAACTGGTCTAATGTGTTTTTACATACAAACACACTTCATACTCGTATATGAATAGGGAAGGTACAGTTAATACGTTTAGTTCTTTAAAAGAGGTCTACAGGAAGTTATTGGGCTCACATAGCAGATACTCCTTATACATCGTTTTTAAGAGAGCTATAAACATCTTATTAATATTACTAGAATTTCCCTATATAAATATGCCATATTGTCATAGAAAAGAAACATCCATGATAAGCTTGAATAGCCGGTTTTTTTTCTGTTATTTTTGCTAATTTCCATATCGCATAAGAAAATAAGCTGATTTTCATAGAAAGAGGATTTATATGTTCCACCCATGAAAGTTTATCATCCAGTTCTATACCTAAAAATTTAGTACTAGATTACTATAAAAATCTTTAGAAATTCCTATTAAAACCAAGCGAAGGTGTCAAAAAATTAGCCATAAAATGTCTTTCATCGCATACACTGTGAAGAGTATTAATGATAGGACAAAAAATGTTCGACAATATTATATAATATATCAATATCTACACAAAACTTCACGAGCCCATATGTCTATTGTAGTTACGTCACTATAACTTCTTTTTTATATATAACAAATTGATAGAAATGCCGATCAAAATCAGACTGTGTTATCCATACAATTTATAAATTTTAATCCAAATAAATAATTTAATATTGAAGACTGTCACAATACCTGATGATTACTTTTTGAATGATTGACATCGGATATTCCATCCAAAAGATATCATGAAATTAAAATAAACATACATGCCGGCGGCGGCCGCCACGCAGCGCATCGAGTAACTAACTCGACGAGAGAGGGGCAGTGCGGGAGAAGGGGGTGCACCATTATAAACTAGTAGCCGGTCAGCTCCTTACGCAGTGGACGCAAGCGACATTGAATATTTCCAGTTTTTTTTAACACATTTTTATGCTTCACTTCAAAAGTTCTTTTCATAGCTACTTTTTTTAGTATTAGGAATCACATTTTTTCACGATATTTGTCAATTCATGGTCGTTTTAATTATCATACTTATAACTTAAATATCTGTACCTATTTATGACTACCCGTGCGAAGCCGGGACGGGCCGCTAGTAATATAATAAAGTTGAATAGCATATAGAAGATAAAGTGGCTTTTAGCAACAAGTGTGTTGTTCCCGATGTTTTTGGAACTCTGGAATCTATATCTCTAAATGAAACCACCGCTCATGTACACATATTTCAATTACTTTATTAATTTAAATTTGATTCTCTTTACTTTTTCACGTATTTTACTCTTGTGCAGGCAGCGTACAAATGTGTGAATTTAAAATTAGGAATATATTTTTATTTTATAATCAAAATAATTCAAGTATGCTCAAAAAGCACTTTTGAATCGTCGGTAGTCTTTCCGTTGGTAAAAAATCTACCACCGGTTCGGAAAGTTGATTCCGCTGAGAAGAAACCGGCAAGAGACTCAACGGTTACTCCTTTAAACATAGATTTGTACGTTACAATGTGTTTAGCTTTCATGTGCAACTGGAATCAAGTCCAAACATCTTTGTCGGTTAAACAATCATCAACATTATAATATGCCTATTGTAATAGGACGTTTTTAACATATTTCTTAAAATTATGTGGGGGAAAACACGGAAGTGACTCGGGTATCTTATTAAAAAGGCGTATGCTCAACCCGACAAATAATTTCAAAACCTTCTTCATTCTAAAATATGGCATAAGGTATATTTTATGAAAAATAGTATATTAAATTATTAAATGACGAGTGGCAAATTACATGTATAAAAGACTCGTGTCTGTTCAAAAGCAATTCTTAAAATATTTGGCATTCAAGGATTTAAAAAAATTTACTAATGAGGAAGCCTGTTCGTACTACAAAATAGATTTTTTTTAATTTACAAGAGAAGTAAGTGATATGATGTTATTACAAGGAATAGTGATAGGTAAATTTGATTGTTCCACTCTGCTGTCAGATTTCTCATTAAACGCTTTACCTTTCCGACGAAATAGGCACTTAATGATTGAACCAAAAGCAAGTACAAATTATGCACAAAATTTTATCACCGCCCGTCTGACGTGCACTTACAATAACACACACTCAAAATTGGAGTTCTTACTTTTATTAAAATCACAATATAAAAAGGAATTAATAAAAAAAAGACCTTTTAACATCTCATGGATTTAACAAAAAAGTAAAGTTTTTCAATAGCGGTATCAAAACATTTATAAATACGAGGTGTGTTCAAAAAGTATCGCGAATTTTGTGTTTTTTCAAAAATTATTTATTTATTCATGAATATCTATTTTGTCCCCTTCAAAGTAATCCCCATGAGATATTATACACTTGTGCCAACGGTTTTTCCAATCTTCGAAGCACTTCAAAAAATCATTTTTTTTTATCTTGTTCAGCTCCTCCTTCGATGCCGTCTTTATCTCGTCAAGAGAAGAGTAACGTCGTCCTTTCATGGGCCTCTTCAGTTTAGGGAACAAGAAAAAGTCACAGGGGGCCAGATCTGGGGAATACGGTGGCTGCGGCATCATTAGTGTGTTGTTTTTGGCCAAAAAGTCGCGCACAAGCAACGATGTGTGAGCAGGGGCGTTATCGTGGTGCAAAAGCCAATTTTTGTTCTTCCACAAATCCGGGCGTTTCTGGCGGATTGCTTCGCGCAAATTGCGCATAACTTGCAGGTAATATTCCTTATTGACCGTTCTTCCCTGTGGCAAGAACTCATGATGCACCACGCCCCTGCAATCAAAGAAAACTGTCAGCAAAACTTTCACATTCGATCGAACTTGGCGCGCTTTTTTCGGTCTTGGTTCGTGCGGCAGCTTCCATTGAGATGATTGAGCTTTGGTTTCCACGTCATAACCATAAACCCACGATTCGTCACCAGTTATGACCCTCTGGAGCAAATTTGGGTCGTCGCGGACAGAGTTTAACATCTCATTAGCAATGTTCATGCGATGCTGTTTTTGGTCACAATTGAGCAATTTTGGTACGAATTTCGCGGCGACCCGTCTCATGCCCAAATCATTGATAAAAATCGAATGGCACGAGCCAATCGATATGTTTAGGTCCTCAGCAACTTCTCTAACGGTGATTCGACGATTGGCCAATACCATTTTCTCCACTTCATTAATTTTTTCGTCTGTTGTTGAAGTGCTCGGGCGTCCGGCACGCTCTTCGTCGTTCACATCTTCTCGGCCTTCTGAGAACATTTTGTACCACCGATAAACGTTGCTTCGGTCCAAGGTAGCTTCTCCGTATGCCACAGTCAACATTCGGAATGCATCCGCGCACTTAATTTCGTTTTTCACACAAAATTTGATACAGGTTCTTTGATCCATTTTTTTGAATAGGTAAAAATCGAAGACGATCCAAAACACGTGCAAGCAAAGCAGCTGTCAACAATTAAATGAACATTCAAAATGGCCGAGCTTGTCGGCATAAGTGAGAGACATGAGTACCAACATAACGCCACAAAAAATTCGAAATTCGAATATACGTAACCCGCGAAAATTCAAAATTCGCGATGCTTTTTGAACACACCTCGTACACACACATGGCTATAGATACATACACTCACTCTCTCTTACACACTCACACACAAACAGTTGTTTCCTTATTATTTAAGTTCGCTTTACTTTGTTAATTTTTATTTATGTAAATGGATGTAATCTGTCATGGCCTTATTTTAAGCGTTAAATTTAATGTATAGAAAATTGTCCACTGTGTCATTACGAATAAAGAATAAAATAAAATAAAATGCCACATAATATTTGTAAATATTAAAACTATCTAAACTAAATCTACGTGACTTAATTGATTACAGTATCTTGTCTAGGTACAACTTTGCACTTAGAATTTAATATTTGAAACAAATCTTTTTATATAACATAGTACAGATTTACTAATGGACAGCACGAAGCCAGTGGATTTAGATATTTATATCTTAGAATAGATTCCTGAAGTATCCTAAGAGTACACAAAGGAATACTCCAAAGAAATGTAACGAGCACTATAATAAAATCCAAGGTAACTTTTTGAACAGCGACACAAAAGTCGCTAAATAGAATATATCCAATCCAATATTATAAAAAAAGATATTTGTGTTAAGTAAAATCTGTATATTTATTAGATTAAGAATGTAAGTGTAAATCTAATAATCTGAATGAAATTAAAAACTAAGCGAAATCCAACTTTAGTGTTAACAAAAATAAATCTTTAATCAGACTTAGTAGACTTTCCACTGCCACATGATCGCTATCTTCGTGGGTGAAACCCTTCCCTTACAAACATACATACAAAAACACAATCTTTATAATATCGAGTTTAGATAACGTTTCTTATGATAACAACATTTCATCTTTCACTCTCATATGACACAGTTACAGTTATGAGTAAGTTAAATTGTAAAATGAAAGTGTTTTTATGTTTAATACCAGAAAAATATAAAATGTTAAGTAATTTGTAGCGCGCGCCTGCAAGTATATAATAGTAAATTCTCCGATACAGATACTTCCAATGTTATTATATCCGTTTTAAGACAATATTTAAAGTTGAAAATACCTAAGTAACTATTGTTATGTGAATAGCGGAATTACTTTAACAAATTAATAACAACTTCACCAATGAAATTATTTTTGAATTCAAGTCTATCTAATCTATACTAATGATCTATGGAAATGTAGCTTTCTAAGCGGAAAAAAAATATTGGTCAGAGCCATTGCGAAGCTTGTTCGAGTCCAGCTAATATAAAATGTATATACATAACACACATTTTATAACATTTATTCTAACAAATTACAAAAAAATTTGCTTTTAATAAAAACTGTAGACATCTGCCGTCATGATAAATAAAAACTTAAACCAAAACACGAACAGAGATGGCGTTGTCAGAAATTACTGCTTACGATTAAAACTAATAAAAAACAATTACAATATTTATTTCCTAAGACAAAATAACTGATTTGCAATTAGAAATGCTAATTATTTATAAGATTTTTAAGTATGGTATTGTTATAGTATATTTTGAGATTAAAACTGCCGATGGCTGCTTGAAGGCTTTTTTTTAAATATGGTATGTATATTTACAATTTATTTTTATAATGTATACAACACTTAATAACAAATAACTCTTACACGTCTAGTGTATGTTTGCTTTGGCTTCTAGTCTTTTAAAGCATGTGATTTTGAACGATTATGATGAATTATAATATAAAAAGTGCTATTTGAGCCTACTTGAATAAAAATATTTGATTTGATTTGAAAAGTAAACGATAAATTAACTGATAAAAATTCTTGTTAATATGTTTAATATTGTTGTTTTTGGTTGGTTGTTTAATATGTTTAATATATTTCAAAGGTACTATACTTTTGTCCTAATACAAACATGTCATAAATATTGCTTTGACTGCCAACATCTTGTTTAATTTTATTAGTAAAAGTGTTTTCAGGTATATTTTGTTGAATCTGTGGTTATTTTACCAAAAATGTACTACATAAGAAACATCGGATCTTTTAACATATTATTCTTTAAAGTGCTAGAACCCAAGGCTATAAAACAAATTATTAAAAAAATAAAGCTACCATATTATTCTGTTGTTCTGAGTTGTTTCTGACTTTTGTCGCCACTACTGTGCAAGTTCACGAAAACAAAGTATATTTTTGTTGGTGTAGTGCATTAAAAAATGACCTAAATTGTGATTTGTGAAAGAAAATTGTGACTAACGGAAACTAATATACAAATTAAATCGTGAAAAGCGATATGTTACTCTCCTTGGCAGTGTTCTAAGATTGTGCTCATATCGCGAAGTTTCATAATAGTGTCACTACGATAAAATCCGAGATGGCTTCGAAGCCTACAAATCAAAAAAGAAAGTGAGTATCATAACTATTACCTGTATTGTAACAAGATTATACATGATAACTGTAGTTTCGTGGATACTTCAGACATAACCTTTTCCTGTTTTAAGCAATCCAATGTCCCTGTATAACACTTTCTCTTAATGCACGGTTCAAAATAAAGTCCTGAACCTATATTTAATATAAGTTTACAAGTTGTCGTCTATGCCTTTGTTGGAATAGTAATATCCAATGTAATGAACGTGAGCGTACGTAATCATAAACGATTATTTCGAAATCGTGAAAACAATTCTTTAGACATTTAAATTATCAATAATTTCCATTATCTTTATATGACTGTTTAATAAAAACAATATAGATTGTTATGTATTTATATATAAGTAGTAAACTTGTACAAAAAAAAGGTCAAAACCTACACAATTTTAAATGAGAATGAGATTGAGACTGATATTTTAAAAATTGATATGGCTTTTAATCCATTTTGGTAAGGGCCTAAATATTACTATATACAGAGACTGTGTTACATACTCAATAAGCAATGTCATCTAGCATTACATACTATTGTTGTAAATGTTGTGATAGATAAATGTGAAAGTAATTGTTTTATAGAAAGAAATATACTTTCAATTTTATTATATAACTGTATGTAATTTGTCAGCTTTTTGTGTGTTAAATAACATATTTTAATTATTTTTGAGTATGCTAAATATAATCAATTTTTTTAAGTTTTAATTTCTCTAGATTTTATCAATACTTCTTATAACTGACATTTAGTGATATCTTGCAATAAAGTGCAGTGCTGATGGCTTAATAAGCTCACGAGACACTGTGTCCAGAACACTGAGAACTTTCCAACATACGAAAAATGTTAATTTTTATTACTTGAATTCAGTATCAATTTTGAATTAGCTTACCTCATCATCTGCAGCAGAACAAACTTCCCACTGGGCCAACAAGGTACCTAGGTTCTAATCTAGCTCTAAAATCGAATAAATAAGTATATAACCAACAAATGAATTAATATTATGTGTTTTATAGTATTTTTGCAGTTATGTAATAATAGTATGTTAATAATATCCTCTGTATTATCTGGGATTCTATCAGCATTGTAAAGCTTAGTCTATTTCTACTCTAACAAATCTGAACTTTTTATGGTATGAAAGACAATTGACTACTATTTTATTACTAGCAATAAAGCAGGCTGTATTATAAATTTTATATAGATCTATTAGTAAGAGTTACAAATCCATACATTGAGTTGATGACTATCATGTGATTTGTTATATAACATTTATGCCAATCAAAAGACAGGTCTCTGAACTGAACCTTGGTGTTTATGCATAAGAAATACTCAACAATATTGTAACAGGCACATATCACGATGGCAATTTTTAATTTTGCTGATATGTCGACCCAGTTGCATGGATCGTGGTCATGATGTTACTGCTGTGGTCGGCTGTGTCAAGCTGTCAAGGGCAGAATCTATCTACCCTACGTCTAATCCTTTTATTTTTCACAGCACCCACATCCATTCTTCGGCATAATACACTCACAACAACTTTCGTAATATAAATTCATTAATAAAATTTATTTGCATGTAAGTTTTACAGCTCGATTTATCGAAATCTCATGCAAAAGGGTTAAGGCTTCCATTTATATAATGACTTTAACAAATTCTAGGCTGTGTAAGAAGTAATTAAAGAATATTGATTATATATTACTTGTTTTTAAAGTACACTTGTATAAACTTGTATGAAAGGTTTAATGAGATTGAAAGAAGCGAAGGAGATATGCAAGGATCGTGGCAAGTGGAAGGATGTTGTCTCTGCCTACCCCTATGGGATTGAGGTGTTATGCTATGTATGTATGTATGTATGTTTTAAAGTACACATTGTATTTATTTCACAAAATATACACATACATCTATCTGCCTTACATTTTCAAGGCCATATCACCTTTGAATGGATATTAATTTAATTCAGTCTATGGTCTATATAACTAAAAAGGAAAATTTCATTATAAATCTGACCCTAACATTGAATTAAATTTACTTAATGAGGCTTGTATAAACAAGTCATCTCTAATTGCATATTTTTCAAGATAAATTCTTTCTTCTCAGAAATTCTGTATTCACATGATATCATTTTCCTGTTGACTTGTAATTATATTAATTCTTCAAAGGTAATTGTCAAGTTTTATCAATTAATAAGGCAATCTATATTTATTAATTGTGGGCGAAATCTTACAAGATTTTTTTTTGAAACAATAGTTATTGCTATATGTATAGAAGAGAAGAAATACTGACTGATTGATTGATTCATGACAAGATATTCCTTCATTGACTTAAAATATGGGGTATATGTCTCTTTTCACTACATAGGTGCTCTTTAATAATGTGCTATACTATATGATAGAAAATATACTGGTTATTTCATAGTTATATTGCAATTATAACACAGGATGCATATAGTAAATTCATGTATAGGTTTTTTTATTTCTTTATTGAACCAAACCCTGTTAACAGTGCATAAAAAGGAAATTGACCAAATTAATAAATGTATAATAATCGCCAAACAAGTGGTCTTATCGCTTTAAAACAATTTTCCAAACAAACTTCAGGAAGGAGAAAGTCAAGATGGTGAGGTTGATGGTGTGAAACAGAGAAAAAATAATACTTGACATATGTATATATATATGAATAGAATATATTTACAGATACAGACATATATGTTGAATATCAAAAGGTAGTGCATTCCAACTTCCATACTCTTCAAATTTGATAACAGAATGCTTGGAATTTGAATTTGGAGAGATAAGATATTATGCACTCTTTACGTTTTTAAATATGGTAAGGTTGATTTCACTGTGAACTTTTTAAACTGTTTGGTAAAGGATTCGGATATTTGAAGACATATCCTTGCTTGGGATGAGTAAATCACACAATCCAAAATATATTTAAGGACACACCAGAATTCAGAATAGTCTATATTTTCTTGTGTTAAACACTCATAGTCAAATGTGGTGAAAATGACACTGTGACGTTTAAACGACGAATTTAAACGTTTTGTTTAATTTGCAATTATTTTTACTGTAAAATTAGATTTTTTGAATTGTGTCAGTATGCTTTCAAAGCAGCAACAGTTGGTTGTTACATAAGTATCATATCCTAACAGGTCTGTCAGATAATTCTATAACTATCAATCCAGCATTTTTTGGGTTCAATTGGGATTCTAAAAGGTCAATCTATCCTATAAAAGATGAAACAAGCAACAAATTTGTAATAAAAGACTGCAGAAGAGTTTATTGAACCATATTCTAAATTTTACAATTCCCTATTACAAAGTTTGACTGTAATGAACTCCAAAACTACTCAACCGATTTTCACATTTTTTTTAATTTAGCTAGATTTTTCCAGCTGGATTGTTGTTATAGGTTTTTAAATGTGCTGTCAAATTAATTACATGAACAAGTAATAGATGATGCCACTCTTAAGTACCACATTTAAGTATAAACAGACACAGTTGAGAGGGTAAGCTAGTATTTTAAACTAGTATGCCAATATATTGTATGTCCAAAATTCTATCCAAGTAGGTAGATTACTTCGTCTTAGAATAACAACATTCCGTTTAAGGATATAACTAATTTAAACTAAATTATTAGTATTTCATTGAAAAACCTTCATCGTAATGATTAGCATTCGTTTATTTGTTTCACGGGGATTTACACTTTCCGTAATGGTTATGATTTTCTTCCTGTTTGCTCATAATTTATAAGACCAAATGATTTTATGACTGTATGAATTAGGTACGGAAACTAAACAATCAATCGTAGAGATTTGAAAAAAATAATATTAAATAGCAATTTATATTAAACAGCAAAAGGAAGCTTTCTATAAAAGAATTGACTTATTCGTGGCAAAAAGTCTACAGGCACACGCCTCATAATTAAAGATCTTAATCTGCAGATAAAATTATTATGTCAACTCGTTATACAATATGAATTCTATAAAGCAACAAGAGATATAAAGAAACAAGTCATTTTCTGCGCCATCTAACACTAACTTCTTAAGTTCATTACATAGAGAGAAAAAAATACCTTTAATTTTTTTCATGTTTGCGACCGATTTTCGCAAAATAATTTTAATAATGAATCAATACCGTCAAGTGTCATACATTCTATATATCTACTAAAAAAGGTATTTGAACTTGAGTGAATGATTAAAAAAGTATTTTATTGAAAAGAGAAAATTCGAACAAGTTATATTGGGCTGTCTGTGAGCTATAAGTAGGTATTAAAAAAAAGAGACATTCCTACTAATCAAGTTGAAACACTGAACATGACCGTCAAATAATCTCTTGGCATGATCAACATCGTAAGATACCAGACCTTATTGCTTCTATTTATGATTCAGTTTATCAATTTTAACGTGCGTCACATCGGTTAATAGCGATAACGATACCGGTGTCCATGTTGACGACACTAGACTAAACGGAGATATTTTTGTTAAAACTATTATGCCACTATATATTTATGCCACGAGGTGGCACTTACTTTTCAAATGAAGTACAATAATAGCGATATTTTCGACTTTCTGGCGTGATAATGTTATAATATAATTATAGTGTGACAATCTTATTAATTGATAAACGCCGGCTTCAAGCACGAAAATTCATGGAACAAGCGATTGAGAGGCGCGATCGGCTTAATGACTTTTTTTATTAGAGTAGTAATTTTTCATCAATGTTTTCTTATGACGTTATCATGTAAACTTTCGTCGTCGCCTTTTTTTAGTATATTTGTAACTAGATCACTGTGACATTTGAAAAGTCCCCATTCTTGTGAAAAGATTTTTAAAAATCAGGTGCTCAGAGTGATAAGAAACTTAAAAAAAAAACATTTCTTACAGTAAAATTTCAACAAATGATTGATATAAATTGGTCGAACGTGTAAAATATTTATCCAATCTTTTTTTAAATCTGTATCTTATAAGTTGGGCAACTTTAAAGTTTAAAACCTATTCGAGTTGGTATTGAAAAAGAGCTTTTCAAGTATATCCATATGCCAGATTATAATTGTATTTCTATTTATTTTATGCATCGCTTACCTGTACCGATTGTAGACACAAAAAACCTTGTTTGCTTTTTGTACAATTTTTTACAATTGCACATTCTCAAGAACACTGCATCTAGGTGAGCGTACCGTGGTTCCTTTTAGTACTTAACTGTTAACAAAAATAAATATCTATTTTAGTTATAACCCATATTTATTTTCCTCGCTGGTGTAATGGTCCCAGTTCTCTCATTTATAAACCGTATTAACTTCGGCTTCGGCTGTGGTTAGATACCATTTCTCGAATAAAACTGTGTCGCTATGCAAATATATTTAAAGGTAAATTTCCTTTTACCTGGTCATTCACGCGTCAGCAATAAAAAGTGTATAACCCATGTAGGTACTTGCTATAGGGACTTGCTGAAAAGAAAAGTTAAGTCCAGAATTCCAGCTCCTGCCAAGGTGGATAAACTGCGAATCGCCGTAGTTGAGGAATGGCGGATACTATCCTAGGAGACCATCGATAACATCATTCTCAGTATGCCTAGATGGGTAGAAACTTTAATAAGGGCACGTGAAGGAAATACACCATATTAATCACCATTTTAATTTAATTAATAGTTATTTTAATATTCATTTTCACTTTTCCCGGTTACATAAAAAGTTCAAAAATGTATCATTTTTCACAAAAAGCCTTTACTCGCAAAATGTGTTCTTAGTGTCATCTCATTTAAATTAAAACACATGAATCTTTAAATAACAAAAGAAGTGTAGTAAGTAGATTTTAAATTAAAACCATATGTTCCGCTAAATATGCTGGTGTGTGTAGTTGAAAATTTTATAACATTAAAAAAATAGGGACATTTCTTGTAGTGATATCTATTTTAAAACTTGGTTCTAAGCGACTAATCTCCCTCTTATATGATAATCCTACATTTATAACAGTGACAAGATTAACTAGGCCTATAAAACTCAACCGATCCCAAAATATCTCGTGTTATGTTGTTGGAGAGAAAGGTCAAAATTTTACTCGTTAATAGTCTTGTGATTGCTTAATGGTGAAATGATATTGCATGGAATGAATATATATTATAAAATTTTGTTATCACGTTTTTGTACTATCCAGAAAGTAACATGTTTTTTTTGAAGATATACTTCTTTTGGCGCGTTAGGGAAAAATGATGAGTAAATTTTGACGATGCGCGCGTAAATCATCACAAAATACAGACACCCTGAAGTTAGCTATAGTCAACATTTTAGTTTTTTTTAATATTTTATAATTATATAATGTCTTAATTATTTTAATATATTACTTGTTAGATATATTGTGACATTCAAAATATCAACGTGACATTCTTATCAAAATTATAACTGTCAGACTCAACTACAGAAAACAGATTAAAAACTATTTATATCCATGAAAGTTAGTTTACATTTATTATTTCTATAAACGTAGAATAAGGCGAAAAATGAATTTTTTGAAAAGATTTTTATTTTGTTACGCCAAAGAAGTAGAACTTCTAACGCGTGTACATTTTATTTTTTATTTATTTTAGCTTTATTTTGAAAACAAACAGTACATTTTATACACAAATATATGATAATACCTTACAACTAAAACAGTTTCCTATAATGCGAATTTCTTATAATTACATGAGAAAGAGAAAAGTGAGTGCAGACAAAGCAAAACATACTATCTAATCTACTATGTAATTAATCTACTTCAAAATATTAATTTTTATGAAGTAGACTATTATTGATATTTAATATGAATTTTGTGTGAGAGAGATGAAATGCGTCAAATTCAGAGAATATAAAAGTACACACACACTTTTTTCTTTATGGATGTAATAATAGTAAATGTGTGTTATATAGACACATATTCCAGGGACCCTACGTATAGAGTCATGTATAAAATCCTAATTTATTTGGACAGTGTTTCAAAGATTACCTTTTCTACTAATAATATGCCTTAGCATCACGTTTTAATAGTTATATAATCATCATCATCAGGATTATAAAAAAGTCAAAATGTCTACTATACAAAATGATAGTTTATACGTAGAACCCAAGGATATGGATGAGTTTATTTTTTATATTGCTCGACAAAGGTATATGTCGTGGAAAATTTTGGATGTGTGCGGAATCGTTAGGATTCTTACATCATCCTTAGTAACTTTATATATATAATACTAGCTGTTCTCCTCGATGTTACCTGCATAGTTCTTGATTCAGTGGAAATATGGGGACACCCGTTCTAAATGAGCGTCTATGTCGCGAAAAGCATGTGGAGAATGTAAATAGTGAGGCAAATAGTTTGAGAGGTCTGGCTGTGATTTTTTGGGCCTATATATATTCAAGTCAATCGGACCTATAGTTTCGAAGATTTCACTTACTTGAGGCACTGACAAAATACTTATATATATAATTGCATGTATTATATAGGCTCGACCGGTTTTAAAGTATTTTAGTTGTATATTTCATAGGTATGAGATCGTAAAGTATTTCTCACTCACCCATCCCTAACCCTATCTTTAAAATGAAATTGTACAAGTCTGCTAGTATCATTAGAAATAATAAATTCTAATGTATGCATTTACATATAAGAAATATACATCTTTATTTGTTGAAATATAGGCGTAAAGTCATGATGTGGGGCTTAATAAGTTAAATATATAATTTCAACATTAAATTAAACAAAATACGTATATCCTTGAGGTCTCTCTCCAAAGAAAACTCTAGACCCGTATTTAAATTCTATAAACGTAATATCTGTTTCTATATTTATAGTTAGTTATAGATATACGTAGTTATAATCTTCTATGTGTGTATTAGACCGGTCATTATCTGTAAACAATTTAATTTAATTGAATCATTATATAAATAAGTATTGTCTGGACTTGATTTATGAATGTAAATTACATTGGGTCATGCAATGATGCTGAGGCGTTATTAATAAAGGGAAAAAATGTTAATATTAACTGAACTTAGGTTGTAATTGTTACATATTTAAATAGGTTTTCTGCTAAAATGTCTTCTTTCTCATCAGTTCACACAAACAACACAACGAATATCCCAGTTTTGTCTTTTCCTTGTTTCCAAATTTTTACTTCCTAATATCTACTCGGTTATTTTGAATATTATTTAATAATTTGTGTAATCCGTAATTGACCTTTTTTTAAGTATATTAACTATTCCAAGTAACAATTTGTTAAAACGCTGTTGGATTACTAATAAATAAATAAAGTATTCACCAGGCGTAAATTGAGGCACTAGGCCTCACTCATGGTTGACGAGGTTTCCACTAAGTTTAAGTGGATATTACGAGCTCTTCTTGTAGGACTAGACGAGGTCTTAAAATTATTTAAAGTATGTTAAACTCATTCTGCCTGGACTAGTTTTGGGCTTCGGTCATGTCTAGTTACCACCCTATTAGTACCCTATAACGTGCGACTCCACAAATAAATTAATAATAACGTGTGTAAACACAAGAAAAGAAAGGATTATTTTAAAAGTTTTACGATATCAGCATTTCGATGTGTGTGAATATAGACCCGCCCAGACTTCTCTCAGATAACACACATAGATATGTCATTGTGGATTTAAATGTAATATAATGTCTCCATTATTTTAAAACATTTTGATTTTATTATATAGCCATTTCAAACATAAATAAAAATTAAGAGTGCGTGCGTACAAAATACACATGTCAGAAGTGAAACCTCTTTGGCAAACTAATTTTTAAGTCTTGTTTATATTTATACAAATCTAATACTTTAGATTTCCGAGACTTAGAGGGAGGGAAAAAGAAAGATATGTTAGTAATTTAATGAATATATTATTAAAAATGTCAAAAATTAATACAAATAATTTATTGAAATCTCAAATGACGAATTATAAATAAAATTCTAATTAATAATTAATTTTGTTGAAGAATTTAAAATTTAGAAAAGAGAATGTTTGAAATAATTTAATTTATATTTTATGAAAAATAATATACTAAATTATTACATGACGAGTAGCAAATGCACATGCCACACGATATTTGTAAATATTAAAACTACCTAACCTTCAAACGAATTAGCATATAAAACGCTGCACATGTTCGTGACGCTAATCACGCGTTTCATCAGTAAAAATTTTACCCTCCTGCGCCTTTCACTTCAAAACTTAGAATTAACAAAAATAAACTTAAATCCTACATTCGGATATGACGCTATGTAAAGACAATTAAGAGATAAATTACCCGATACTAGCTTATTGCATTTAAACTTTATGATCACTTATCATCAGGTCAGATCACACTTTAACGCTAATCTGCTAGAAATAAAATACAAATCATCATATTATACCCCCCATCATTATAAATACTCAAACATAATTTGTCAATCGCTTCCTTATAAAGCAGAGATAGGAATTGTTTAAATATGACTATTAAACCTATATGCAAATACATTATTAGTGTGTTTAATATAATCGTTATTTGTTCAGTAGGCCGTAGTGTTACAACGTTGCAATCGGTAAGTGATATTATTACAGAGTTCATTGACTTGCCTATTCTGAATGCGGCGTGGACGTTTTTTTTTAACATATCAAAAAATACGTGTTTCTTATTTTTTTTACCTCTGTAATTTGTTTTTCTTAATTCAAAATATACAAGTAGGCTTTTAAAGCACTTTTGAATCAATCAAAGTCAAATATCGTTTATTATACATATTATTTGAAAGGTAAGGTTGATGGTGATATTAAAGAACGACTTAGTCTAAAATTACATAAGGTTGTCTACACGCCTTGTTCTAAAGACGACCTACAATAAACAGACTGGTGTCTCTTATTTCGTAAAATATCTCAATTAGCTTTCTTTTAATAAATAATTAAAATTCATTGACCGACGTTTTTAGAACATTACAGATGAGATTTAATATCGCGCCTTGTCGAAATTCACTTTGGTATAACGTTAAAGGAAATAAAATGCAAATTTAATTTAAAAAGAAAGGTAAAAGTAAGTAGCAGCCTATTAACGCCCCACTGCTGGGCACAGGCCTCCTCACTCCTAGGAGAGAGGGTTTTTAGAGCATAGACCCACAGCTGCACTCTCATAGTCCGATGTCACAGAAATCCCACACGGCTGGAGAGAGATCAGGCGCAGGACCGACGGCTTAGCGTGCTCTCCGAGGCACGGGGGTGGAGTACAGCGCCAACAACCCAACTTCAAACAAATATTGAGAAAACCTTAATAGAAAACTCAATATTGATTTTAGAATTGGCCCGACCCGGGACTAACCCAGAACCCTATGTCTGTAGTCGAACATGCTAACCACTAGGCCAATGAGGCAGGCAAATATAATTATAAAGTAGTAATCAAAGCTTATAATCTCCGTATGACTTTTATCTTAATCGGATGAATATTAAATCATAGTTTGGAAAATCTAAACTTTCATGCCTCATGGAACACAGTGTCTTTAAAAATATTCCGAATTATCCTCTACAACTCGGCATACATATTAGAACCATTAGAAATAGATTTTTACAATAAAAAACACGATTCTAAAGCAATCTTTTCATTGAAATATAAATAAAGATTGTCAAATTACTCATTCATTTTCAAAAGGAAAAAACTCGCAATAATTCTAAAGCTGATAAAAAAATTTGCGTGATATGTTTAATTTTCCGACAGTGATCGTCCCAGGGCCCGCAGACAAGTTACTTTCGAAGATTGCTAACGCTCAAAAAAAGTATGGAAATGATGTTTAATTTTTCGATTAGTTTTGATAAGAAACGTCATACTCATACATTTTTTGAGCGTTAGCAATCTTCGAATGTAACTTGTCTAGAGGCCCAGATCTACACGCACTACCTTTTTTAAATGGTAAAACAAAAATTTTATCTTAATCTGTGTGTATTTATATTTATCAATAAGTGCCATGCCAAAGGAATAGAGTTTCTTTCAAATAAGAGTACAGGTCTCTCTCAAACGCTTTTCGTTATGAGACTTTCAAAACTGTCATGTTGAAGGTCGGGTTTCTATACCAATACGGAATATATATCAGTCGTTCTTTACTCAAGTGAATCCATAAATACACGCAGTCTTTTCTACGTTTATTTATACATATAAGTACATACATCCACATATAGATATATCTAAACTGTCTTTCATTTCATGAATTCTTGCTAATAGAAAATAAACAATAACAATATTATTTTGAAAAGATGTATGACCGTAAAATGCTGTATACGTCTAACAGTCTTATATGTATATTGGTTTTAAATTAAATAATTTGATACAATAGATCTGAAGAGAAGCATTTTCCTGTAACGTAAACAAAACAATCTTACCATGTTTCTTCATAGAAATGAATAAATTCGGTCACGGAAATGTATACACGGCTCTGTTGCGTAATTATAAGGTGTCTAGCCAAATGCTAAAGAGGTTAATGGCAATGCATAGAAAAAGTTTAGGTTCCTATAAGATTTTTGAAGTGAAACTTCCTTAGGCGCATGGGGGTAAAATTATTACGGATGAAACGCTTGATTAGTGTCACGAAGATGTGCAGCATTTTTTATGCTAATTCGTTTGAAGGTTAGGTAGTATTAATATTTACAAATAACATGTGGCATTTTCATTTCACATACATACATATTTTTCATAAAACATTAAATTAAAACCATTTCATCATTTCTCTTTTAAACATTTTAAATTTAAAAACAAAATTTATTTAATAATTTCTAATATTGACAAAAAACGTGGCATTTTTATTTACAATTCGTCTTTTGAGATTTCAATAAATTATTTGTATTCGTTTTAGACACTTTTTTTTTTTTTTTTTTTTTTCACGCTGGGAAATGCTTTTACGCACCCCTACCACGAGGGTAGGGAGTGTGGGACTCGCTAGCTTAGCTAGAATACCCACTAAAACCCAGCGACACCCTCATCAACCTGAATTGGAAGTATCAGAGGCTCCCTTACGCATTCGCTCTGACACTTCCGGTTGCAACCGGCAAAGAGGAGTTTAAGGAGAAGCTAAAAGGCGCTCAAAAAGACGCCCACGTCCACCCGGCCTCCGCCTTCGCAGGGGCGGGGCATCAGCAGCACTTTCTCTTTCTCTCTCCATTGCCTCCTTCAACGAGAGGACACTCTCGCAAAAGGAGGCAACTGCATTCCATCCTGCCTCACTGCCAAGCATTGAGTCGATTATATTTGGCAATGAGAGATCCTCTCCAATCTGGGACACCAGAGGATGACGTTGCGGTTCCCATGCCGGACATTCTGCCACAGTGTGATCCGCCGTATCGACGGATGCACCACACTGATGGCAGACAGGTGATTCTTCACGCCGCGCTATCTGGTGCAAGTACTTACCGAAACATCCGTGTCCGGTCAGCACCTGCACCAGTCTGAAAGAAAGCGATCCGTGCTGCCTAGATAGCCATTGTTCTAGGCGAGGACGAATCGCCTCCACCGTGTTCACGCCCGCAATTGGGGATTCGAGATCCTCCTTCCACACTTGGATTAGAACCCTGTCCGCATGGGCCTTAACCTTCCGGATCTCGTCAAAATCAAGACACTGATCGCCTCCAGCCCTTCCAGCAACCCTGCACTGGTAAGTTGCCGCAAGGACTTCCGCCTGTAATTCCCACGGGGGATCGCCCGCCAAAAGAGTAGCCGCTGTCCAGGATACTGTACGGTACGCTCGTATTCCCCTGCCTGCTATTATTCTTTGCGCTCTCCGCAAAAGGGATTTATTATGAGCAGTCAAAGAGTT
>JACTOM010000040.1:1151424-1207116 GCA_015832385.1 Elymnias hypermnestra | reverse complement strand
CTCACCTTGCGTTTTATCTTTTCTCGCTGTCAGTAGTGCTCGAATGTCGGAGAACTCCCGACGATGTGCTTTTAATTCGGCTTTCAAATTCTCCACTTCTCTCCGAAGGTTCACATTATCGGCTCTAAGCTTGACCGACTCATCAGTCTCTGTTCTGGAGACCAAAGCTTCCACCACCTCTTGAACGGCACTAGCACATTCCTTAAGGGACTTGGATGTATTTCCTTTACCACCCGTTTTATCAGCTGCTTTCATAAAATTCGAAAGCCTTTCCCCCGCTATTGCACGAAGCTCCTCAGACGTCAAGTTACGAGGACTCACTCTTCCAGCTCGAGATTCTGAGGCCGACATATCCTCAGAGTCCACATTACATTTTTTCGCGTCACGACGTTTAGCCCGATCGCTCAGAAATCTATTAAACACCGCCTCTTCTGCCTCTTCCTTACGTCGTCTATGATCGGCTCTAGCCTGGGCAATGCCAGTGCCTCGTCCCCGCCTTGCAATTTTTTCACCTCGGCAGACAGAACTTGCCCTACTAGATATCATGGATGTATCGGAGTCAGTATTTTGACTCGGTACCGCCTCCAGCATATCTTCACCTCCTCTTTTTTTAGCACGGGATTGACCCCGCACCTTCATGTCAGAGTCAGACATGACGGGGCATACGTACAACCACCAATAGCAATGTGTTAGAATGAATCTAACTTAACAGCAACAGGAAACCATTACCTAGAGAGAAAAAAAAAATGGTTATTAATTTATAACCTTCTTTTCCCTTTACATAACAAATAACGACTTATTCAATAACAAATAACGACGAACAACGAACAAACAGACAACAAACCAACAAACAACAGACAACAAATACCGTAAGACCAACTACGAACCCACAAGAGAAATACAATAACAATTCAATTCAACAACCATATAAAACACAACAGACAAAATGCCAACAATAAAACAGTTCAGTTCTGCTATCGAACGAATGTTCAATAACAAATGGATGACGCAATCTTTGTAACTCGCTAGGGAGATGTCTTACGACAAAACCAAGCACATGCACCGCTGCCACGTCTGCTCGCTACAGCGCGCCGAGCGTGACTGACACTTAATATTTTCATGAAAATTCATTAAATTTCTAACATATCTTCCTTTTCTTCTAGTTTTAGATTTGTATAAATATAAACAAGACTTACAAATTAGTTTGCCAAAGAAGTTTGATTTCTGACATGTGTACTTTGTATGCATGAACTTTTATTTTTTTAAATTTTTAGTTTAAAGTGATTACACGAAATAATATAAAAAAAATATTGCCTCCGTGTTTATTAAACGATCTATATCTGACAGGCTTTGTCGTAGAAAAATTTCTATTGATTTATAATGACATTGCATTGAAATAATGAATGTACACGAATGTCACTTAAAATATTAGCCCTTTAGAAACAGTAAATAAGTAAGATTAGGAGATATCCATTCTGTATTTAACGGCTAAACATCGCTGCGAATTTCATTCTTACAAAATTCTACTTATTACAATTACCAATTCTATCTAGCACAAACTTTTTAAACTTCTATAGAAAGGATCCTTTTAACCTTTTACATGAGTTATCAGTCGATATTTCTGTACCATTTCTGGCAAAATAAATTCAATGATTATTTGAAAAAACTGTCGTGTCAAGCTTAACAAATTAATTTAATTTAAGGGGATGTTTAAAAAGTATAGCAATTAAAAATTTAAATAACAGAGAGTGTGCGCTATTACTGGGAATTCTTATTAATTTTCTATCAATATCTAGAGAGAGAAAACACTTTATTGCACACTAGGTAAAAATAAAAAAACGTTCAAACTAAGAATAGACTTATTACTATAATATGAGGGTGCAGAGGCGGTTTTGTTGCTGCAAGCAATTTCTTCCAGGCTTGGGCGCCCCAGCGGCTTATCTTGTTGTCGCTGGTCCGAGGAAACCTCTCTATAGAGAGCATAATTGATGTGATACTCACCAGCGAGTTTGGATGGAGTGGTTGCCTTCTTTTGCGAGACCGTCATCTCGCTAAAGGAGGCTAATGAGAGGCAAAGGCAGGATGCTACTGATGCCCTTCTCCGTCGAAGGAGGCTGGGTGGCAATAGGCGCAGGTATGCAGCCTTTAAAAGGCTGCATACCTTTAAAAAGCCTATAAAAAGGCAGCCTTTGTATGATGAGAAGCAAAATAAAACAAATAATAGGACAGAACAGTGCCACAAACTTAAATATAATATACTTAAATATATTTTTGTTTACATATTAAGCATCATTGTTTAATAGCTATATGTTAAAAAAAGATGAGCTAGATTTATAAATGGAGTGATATAATTTTTTAAATGACACATCAAAATGTCTAATATGCAAGTTTATAACGTGAGAGCATCTAATTCCCTTTGAAAATTTCATCGTTACATTAGACTACTTTTTTTTTTTTTTTTTTTTTTTTTTTTTTTTTTTTTTTTTTTTTTTTTTTTTTTTTTTTTTTTTTTTTTTTTTTTTTTTTTTTTTTTTTTTTTTTTTTTTTTTTTTTTTTTTTTTTTTTTTTTTTTTTTTTTTTTTTTTTTTTTTTTTTTTTTTTTTTTTTTTTTTTTTTTTTTTTTTTTTTTTTTTTTTTTTTTTTTTTTTTTTTTTTTTTTTTTTTTTTTTTTTTTTTTTTTTTTTTTTTTTTTTTTTTTTTTTTTTTTTTTTTTTTTTTTTTTTTTTTTTTTTTTTTTTTTTTTTTTTTTTTTTTTTTTTTTTTTTTTTTTTTTTTTTTTTTTTTTTTTTTTTTTTTTTTTTTTTTTTTTTTTTTTTTTTTTTTTTTTTTTTTTTTTTTTTTTTTTTTTTTTTTTTTTTTTTTTTTTTTTTTTTTTTTTTTTTTTTTTTTTTTTTTTTTTTTTTTTTTTTTTTTTTTTTTTTTTTTTTTTTTTTTTTTTTTTTTTTTTTTTTTTTTTTTTTTTTTTTTTTTTTTTTTTTTTTTTTTTTTTTTTTTTTTTTTTTTTTTTTTTTTTTTTTTTTTTTTTTTTTTTTTTTTTTTTTTTTTTTTTTTTTTTTTTTTTTTTTTTTTTTTTTTTTTTTTTTTTTTTTTTTTTTTTTTTTTTTTTTTTTTTTTTTTTTTTTTTTTTTTTTTTTTTTTTTTTTTTTTTTTTTTTTTTTTTTTTTTTTTTTTTTTTTTTTTTTTTTTTTTTTTTTTTTTTTTTTTTTTTTTTTTTTTTTTTTTTTTTTTTTTTTTTTTTTTTTTTTTTTTTTTTTTTTTTTTTTTTTTTTTTTTTTTTTTTTTTTTTTTTTTNGAAGACCGAGGCGAACGTTCCTGGACCAAATCCAGGACATTTTAAATAACGGCCAGGTCAAGAGTACTCTAAACCGACGAACTTGTATGAAAGATTTAATGAGATTGAAAGAAGCGAAGGAGATATGCAAGGATCGTGGCAAGTGGAAGGATGTTGTCTCTGCCTACCCCTATGGGAATAAGGCGTGATGCTATGTATGTATGTACATTAGACTATTCTAGTCGTTTTGATAAATTAATTATGAACTCTGCTTAAATTACTTTGTTACTCCAAAATTAAGTTTGTATAACTATTCTCATAAAATAGCAACCGTGACGACATCTAATATGTTATTAAGTTCCAGAATATTCTAAAGAGTTCGTTGAACTATAAAGGCCGGCGATGTACACTCCGAATTGGAACAGACGGGCGCAGTTTAATATAAAAAAACTGGTTCTTAATTGTTACAAATGTTAATGTTGTTTGATATTAAATTAAATATTTGGTGTAACTATTGAATAAACATATTAATCTATATGGTTTATTCCGATTCGTGAAGGATAATTTTTCTCCCATGGACTTATTAACAGATAGTTGTTATATCATTAAACCATGTGTCGGCAACCTTTTCTTATTTTTTTATTGCTGACAGTTTAGCGCTTGACTGTGATATCACCTGATGGTGAGTGATGATACAGTCGAAAATGGAAGCGCAATAACCTGGTAAGAGGCGATATACCCCTTATGGTTTCTACACAGCATCGTACCGGAACACAAACCTCTTTGTTTGGCAGTACTTCTTTGCTGATATGTTGGTAACTAACCACGGCCGAAACTTCCCGCCAGTCTAGACTGAGACAAATCAGAAAATACAATTTCCTAAATTCGTCCTACCGGGGATCGAACACGGGACCTCTGCTAGCAAAGCGAGTTTCTTATAGAAGACCCACAAATGTTATCTGGACATTGGTGCAGGTCACTTTTCGTCTTATAAAAATAATCTTAGTAAATATATGTAGTTAATTTTTGTATGTCTTATGCCCTTTTTTAAAATCTGGCGTCGTTGACTATGTCCACTGTATGGTGACTGATTTATTACTTGCCGTCCAATTAAAACTTAGTTGTGAATTTTTTTTTAAACATCAATATTCAGTTTCTGTTCTTATGTTTTATTCAATTTAATCTTTATGACCATAATCATTTGTATCTCTATGAATTTTGTAAATAATAAGATCTTGATATTTTTTTTAAATTGACGAAAATCTGACTTATTAAAACTACCTCATTGGTCTAGTGGTTAGCATGTTCAGCCACAGACACGAGGTCCTGTTCGAATCTCGAGTCGGGCCAATTACAAAATCGATATCGAGTTTTCTATTAAGATTTTCTCAATATTTGCCCGAAGTTAGGAAGTTGGCGGTGTGCTTCACCCCCGTGCCTCGGAGAGCACGTTAAGCCATTGGTCCTGCGCCTGATTACCATCACATCAAACTTTGAGTATGAAGGAATAGAGAGCGCACTTTTGTACTATGCCTGCTAACCCGCAGTGGAGCAACGTAGTGGGTCTATGCTCTAATAACCCTCTTTCGTATGTGTGAGGAAGCCTGTACCCAGCTTTGGGACGTTAAATGCCGGCTACTTACTTACTTTAAAAAACACCATATATGGTTGAATAGAAATCGTGAATTTTACTGCTTATTTCATTAAAATCTTATTTAAAACTGGGAAAGAAGAAAAATCAATACATACTTCGAGTATTTTAATTTCATACCGTATATTAGACAGTACGATCTTAAAGCTAAATGTAAATACTCAGAAACGGCTTAAGAATTTTAGGAAATCAATACAGGTGACATAGTTATATAAAATTATTTTATGTTTAAAAGGACGGACTCTTTAAAGTGTACCTTACCTTAAAATCTTCTGTTTTTAAAATTAGAAAAAAAGGCAATGTAGAGTGTTCGTCCGTCCTTGATAAGGCGACATGCACTTTGGCCACATGACGCGCCCAAGCTATCAATATGTAACGTTTTAGTTACGGAATAATTTCAATTTGTTATCGGGAGTAAAATCGATAAATCTTAATACATAGTATTGACTTAATCTGAGAGGCATTTCAATAAGCAATACAAATGGTATTGTTATACATTTTAGTAGGTAAGGTAAGTAGCAGCTCATTAACGTCACACTGCTGGGCACAGGTCTCTTCACTCGTCACAGGACTGAGGATTTATAAATTCTAGTAAGCAACATCAATCTGTTAGAAAACATTCCAGAGTTATCGTTCAATAAATTAAAATCCTTTACTAAAAGCAACCTGATTTAAAAATCTTACTATAAATTGAAGGATTAGATAATAAAAAGGCGGACTTAATGTATTGGTGTATTCTAAATAAATCAAATTAAAATTTATACTGCAATGATGGTAAAAAAGGTCATTCGATTTAGTTTGTTATGGGTTCTTCTTAGAACAGAGCGAGAAGGCACATGTAAAAATTGTCTAATCTAGATAAGGCTTAGGTCGGATTCATCTGGGGCGCCAGAGCTAAATGCGTCAGCGGACATTTGGACTCAAACACCTGGATGAAGAAGGTTCCGCTGGGTTTTAGTGGGTATCCTGATACGATCAGCAAGTTCTTCACACCCGGATGTAAGTTTATACTTCATCCGGCGGGCATAAAGCAAAAAGCGCATAAAAAGACTAATGCAAGGCTATTCCAAAAATACGTCAAGCATAGGTGCTTTTCAACGTAAATCTTAGCTAAAGCTGTAGAGGTAATTCGTTATTTGACCTCTTATTAGATTAGAACTTACCCTCCTAGACTCTACCAGCGATTACTATCAGATGAGATCATATGCAAACAAAGGGATTAAAAGTACGTGAGTATACATGTCAGAAGTGAAACTTCTTTGGCAAACTATAATAATCATTTTACTTGTAGTTAAGTGTGACGTAAAAAATAAAAGGTTATTGATTTATTTAAAGTAATTTCTAAGTCTTGTTTATATTTATACAAATTAAAATCTTTAGATTTCCGAAATTTAGAAGGAGAGAAAAAGGAAGATATGTTAGTAATTTAATAAATTTAAATGTCATTAAAATATTAAAAGTGGTATAATTACAAACAGTTTATTGTAATCTCAAATGACGGAATTGTAAATAAAAATGCCACGCGCTTTTTGTGAATGGAAATTATTAATTATATTGTTTTTATTCATTTTAACTGCCTCATTGGTCTAGTGGTTAGTATGTTCGACTACAGACATGAGGTCCTGGGTTCGAGTCCCGGGTCGGGCCAATTAAAAAATCAATATTGAGTTTTCTATTAAGATTCTCTCAATATTTGCCCGAAGTTGAGAAGTTGTCGGTGTAATCCACCCCCGTGCCTTGGAGAGCACGTCAAGCCGTCGGTCCTGCGCCTGATCTCTCCGGTCGTGTCGGATTCCCGTCACATCGGTCTATGAGACCGAAGGAGTAGAGAGTGCACTTGTGTACTATACCTGCCAATCCGCAGTGGAGCAGCGTGGTGGGTCTATGCTTTAAAAACCCTCGGAGTGAGGAGGCCTGTGCCCACCAGTGGGACATTAATGGGCTGCTACTTACTTAATTATATTTTTTTTTAATTTAAAATTTTGGAAAGAATTTATGAAATATTTTGATTTTATATTTTATAAAAAAATAGTATATTAAATTAAATTGCCACATGTTGGTTGTGAATATTAAAACTTCAAACGAATTAGCATAAAAACCGCTGCGTGACGCTAATCGCACGTATCATCCGTACAAATTTTAACTTCATGCGACTAAAGAAGTTTCACTTCAAAAAAGGATCTCCTGAAGTTACACAATATCATTACTATCTAATGATATTGTTCTACAGTTTTCCATCAATAGTTTTTGTTGTTGTAATCCGCGTAGTTCCGCATACCATATTGATATGGGGAATTACGTTATTAGCGAGCGTTTACGTTGGAAAAGGAGTTACTTTGCTGAATTTAAAGTCAATCGGGCAAGTAGTTTTAGACATTTTGTGAATGTTTTCCTTGTGGTACACATGTTTTTTGAAACTTTGTACCTGACATCTATAAACAAATCCATAAAAAAATGTTTAAATTATACACGTCGAATGTCATTAATTACTACTAGTTACCCTTGAAACTACACCGTATACATTGTGACCACGTTTTAGTCGTAAGACGTGGTATTTTTCAAATAGGAAATGTGAAAAAAAAATCATACAAACCTGATTAAGTTAACGCTAATAAATTTCTGCCTTATAGCAAAAAACTATGGTTATAATGGAATTCTGTATATATTTCTCTGAACTGGTCTGTTAGTATTTTTTTTCCCTATGATATGCTTTATGCACGTCGGATGAAGTGCATAAACTTACATCCGGGAGTGTGGGACTCGCTGGTCGTACCAGGATACCCACTAAAACCCAGCGGAACCCTCTTCATCCAGGTGTTGGGGGTCCAGATGTCTGCTGACTCATTCAGCTCTGGCGCCCCGGATGAATCCGGCTTAAGGGTTTAGTTTAGTTGAAGGAGAATAGACGAGCAAAATTGCGCCTTCTCCCCCCCCCCCCCCTCCCATCCTCCGGTGTGTGGGAGTAGCGTCTGCCATAATCTCCCTTTGCCTTAGTGACTCCTTCTGCAAGATGACATCCTCGCAGAAGGACGTCATTGCTCTCCAACCTTACTCATCGTCAATCATAGCGCCCACAATGCCGAGGAGTAAAAGGTCACTGATGATGTCAAGATGTGACGCTGGGGTCCCCAAGCTTGATAATTTGCTACCGTGTGGTGCGCAGTGTCGACGGCTGCCCCACAAATACGGCAAGCAGGCGTTATTAACACAACTTGACTGAGTTATTTTCCCGCCATATTTTGCCAGATACTCTTATGCAAGCTTTTACCTGATAAAAGATACAGTGCAGGTACTTTCAACCCTAGCGTTCGTTTTTACTAGTTTTGTCGGGTTTAAGGGTAACTGTATACGTTTCTATAATAAACACCCAGAAGATATTCTACAGATGTCGCTTAATAAATTCAAAGTCTTTGTAAAAAGAAAATTGATTGAAACCTTTACTACAATTTGCAAGATTACTCTAGACTATAGAAACGCGTGGAAGTAAACAAATTCCCCTAATTGAAATATAATAAACTGATATAGAATGGAAATTATGATGGTGAAATAATTACAAAATATCCGACTAAGTTTGTTGTCGGCTCTTCTCAAGACAGGCCGCGAAGGAACCTTCGTAACTTTATAGTTTAAGTCGTCCTTTAATACCATCATCAGTCGTACATTAGAATTAGTGTGTGGAAAAACAATACACTTGATGATTCAAAAGTGCTGTGAAGACTTGAAGAAAGATTTTAATTTGAATATAGTCTAGTATTTAAAAACTAGAACTTTACCTTCAATTTATTCATAAAAACATTATCCGTTCGTATATTTGAGGTGATTTTTTTATAACTGGCAAACGTGAATACTAGATTTAGATTCACATAATGAATCCTATCTCTCATACAAATTTGTATAACCAGTACAATAAACGTTGCTTTTTCATTTCACTTCAGAATTCCTCAAGGAAACACAGTAAAACAATGCTATTTCGATTTCGTATTGTTCATACAATACATCCTCATGGATGTAATACATCCTCATGGATGTAATACTTCTCCGTTTAAGCCTATTACGAGTTTCAAATAATGATTCCTAGGGCAGGGCTCAACCACTATTGGCACTAATAATTAAACTCATATTATATTTCTATTAAAATTAATATTAGTCTTATAGATTCTCACATTAATTTAAAAGAATAAAACAGCCCAGAATGCAAATGCGAGCCAAAAAAGACTGAAAATATATTACACTTAATAAGAGAATGCCCAAGATTTTCTATAGAAAGAAACAACGTCGCATTAGAAATAAAAGACCTAATGTACACGGAAAATACTAGACAAAAACTCTTACAATATTGCCAAAAGATAGCAAACATAATAATAGCGAAAAGAAAAGAAATCGTAAGAGCGATATAAAGATATATAATATAATAAATAAACATGTTAATAATCGCGGGGAAAATAC
This sequence comes from Elymnias hypermnestra, assembly GCA_015832385.1. Lineage (NCBI taxonomy): Eukaryota > Metazoa > Arthropoda > Insecta > Lepidoptera > Nymphalidae > Elymnias > Elymnias hypermnestra. Next base: position 1,197,748 of record JACTOM010000040.1, on the reverse strand, counting down.
TAAACAGCTAATAAAATGTAAAAAAGCTTAAGAACAAGCTCTGACCACATCAGAAGTCATTGTAGAGACACAAACAAAAAAGGAAATATTTCTAAGGCAATGAAATATATTTTAAGTATATCAATGAAAATATTTCTTATAAACACAAGATATGTAAGTAAGAAGACGTAAGTATATGAAGATTTTTGGTTTAGTAGGTCAACTTCGCTTGCGTAGAATAATAATAATAGAAGAAATCATAAAAAAAACATTGCATTTGTAAAAAAAAAAACAATTATAATTTAAAATGAAACTATCTTATTCGTAACTCGGAACTATTCTTGGAAAATTTAAAAAATCATCTAAATCAGGGAATGCTAGAAGTATGATTGATTTTGTAATTGTGGACGAAAAACTGAAGAAGAAAGTTCTAGATGCTCGAGTATACCGCGGGGTCGACATCGATACTGACCACTACCTGGTCGTTGCCCGAATCGGTGGTCTTTTTAATCGGTGGCGCCATAGAAAGAAGGAAACCTCGAGCATTCTTGAACGAATAAAAGTGGAGAGATTGCAAGAAGAGGATGTTAGAGAAGAATATCTGAAAAATTTGAGTGGGCGATTCAAGAGTGAAGACGAAGGAAATGAGATTGAAAGTTTATGGAATAAATTTAAAGATGGAGTGGTTGGTGCTGCTATTGATGTATGTGGCGTGTCTAAAAGGAGGAAAGGTAAGAAAGAGAAGAATTTGTGGATGGACAAAAATGTTCAAGCAGCTGTGTGTGAAAAGAAGAAAGCTTGGTCCGATTGGTTGGCTACAAAAGCGAACCAACGAATGCAAAAGGCAACGAATGATGACGTAAAAAAGGCAAGAATGGAATACAAAAGGGTGAAAGTAATCGTGAAAGAAGCTGTAAGAAAGAAAAAAGAAGAATACAGTGATATGTATGATAGGAGACTTTCTGATGATTTTCAGTCAAACAAAAAGTTTTTCTGGAAATCAATACAATTTGCCCGAGGGAGATCTACTTCCTCGGAGCTTTGTAAAATCAGAAGTTTAGATGGAAGTTTAATAAAAGGAGAAGAATGGATATTGAAGAGATGGAAGGATCATTTTGAAAGTTTGTTTGAAAGAAATGAAGCAGAGGTAAATATGGCCTCTGCGGATAGCAATGAATGTAAGACAAGTGATAGCGAGATTAGTATGGATGACATCATGAAAGCGATAAAAGGTATGAAATCAGGTAAGGCTGCTGGGTATGACAGAGTGTCAGTCGAGATGCTGAAGGCTGGCCGCGGGATTGTGGTAGCTCAGCTGTACTGCCTTTTCAATATATGCTGGGAGAAAGGTCAAGTCCCAAGAGATTGGAGCAAGGCCGTAATTGTCCCTCTATATAAAGGAAAAGGGTCACAGCAGGAGTGCAAAAATTACCGCGGTATCAGCCTTCTTAGTGTCGTCGGCAAATTGTATGCAAAGATATTAATTGAAAGGGTGATTAATGAAACTGATGGGAAAATATGGGACGTGCAAGCGGGATTTAGAAGAGGAATGGGATGTACGGATCAGGTCTTTTCTTTACGGTGCATAACTGAAAAATGTTTGGCTAAACACCAAAAAGTTTATTGCGCGTTCGTAGATTTAGAAAAGGCCTATGATCGAGTGGTGAGGAATGAGCTGTGGTCAACGTTATCTACGTATGGGGTGAGCGGTTGTCTGATCCAAGCATTGAAGTCTCTCTATGAGGGTTCTAGTGCCTGTGTCAGAATAAACGGAGCGTACACGGAGTGGTTTCCTGTCGAAAGAGGTGTTCGACAGGGATGTGTTGCGTCACCATGGCTGTTCAACCTTTTCATGGATAAATGTTTGACAGATTTAAAAGAATGTATGTATGGGTTAAGAATGAATGAATTACTCATCAAATGTTTACTCTACGCTGATGATCAAGTAATACTTGCGTCATCCGCTAACGAGCTTCAGGAGATGCTAAATATTATGAATGAAGCTTTGAAAGGGAAAGGAATGAAAGTGAATGTAAACAAAACGAAAGTTATGCTTTTTGAACGAGATGAATCTATGATGAATGGCAATATTTTGATAGATGGGGAACAAGTGGAAGAGGTGAAAGAATTTGTATACTTGGGATCTAAATTTACAAAAGATGGAACATGTGAAAGTGATATCGAAAGGAGAGTGAATGCAGGGAATATGGTAAATGGTGCTCTGCATGCTTTTATGAATAGCCAGATGGTGTCTCAAAGGGCTAGACTGGCAGTGCATGCTGGAGTGTTGGTGCCAACACTTATGTATGGTAGTGAAAGTTGGGTATGGCAGAAGAATCACAAAAGTAAAATAAATGCGGTAGAGATGAGAGCGTTGAGAAGCATGAGTGGATTAAAACTGAGTGACAGAGTAAGAAATAGTGTGATAAGAGAACGTTGTGGTATAAAAGAAGACGTAGTGACTAAAATTGAGAAAGGTATGCTTAGATGGTTTGGGCATGTAGAGAGAATGAATGAAAGGAGACTGACAAAAAGGATTTATGAGTCAAGAGTGAATGCGAAAGTTGGAAGGGGAAGACCGAGGCGAACGTTCCTGGACCAAATCCAGGACATTTTAAATAACGGCCAGGTCAAGAGTACTCTAAACCGACGAACTTGTATGAAAGATTTAATGAGATTGAAAGAAGCGAAGGAGATATGCAAGGATCGTGGCAAATGGAAGGATGTTGTCTCTGCCTACCCCTATGGGAATAAGGCGTGATGCTATGTATGTATGTATGTATCAGTTGATTAATATCAGAGCTCGTTGCTCTTAAACACTGTGATGGGAATTTTTTTTTAAAGTAGATATAAGGGAATGCTGTTTTGAGAACATGGAAATAAATAAATATTTTGCTGATAACTTACATGTAACATATTGTAAAAACTGAAGGCTTTAATTATCTCAACATTGACACGAGCATCCATTTTTGTAGGGGCCTTTGACGTAGAAAGGAAACTAGGTTAACCGGGTAGTAAATGGAGATAAGAACTCATGCAGAACATTAATATGCATGTCTATGATTTAACAAGCAAACCGATGCTTTAACACGTTGACATTAAACATTTACATTACATTTTTTTAGATTCAGTCTCCTTATTTCGTTTATTTGAACTCCAATGTTCTTCTGAATTTTTAAACTTGCCTTTTCTTTGAAAATTTTTAGGTTTTGTTTCTTAATACGTCTTCAGTACTTATTGCAATAGCAAAAAAATCAACTATTATTAAGATTATCTGCGGTTCCAACATATTTATCATATCATATAGAAGGTATTAGCGAGACCGCTTCCGAAAACGAAGACTAACGATAGTACTTATGACAACTTTGACGATGGGCCGGCAAAAAAATTGATTCTGATTTGAAAAAATCACGTTTGATCACTTTTTACTACCATCAATTACGCTCCATCTTGTTAGAACGGCTAAATGATACTTTCATAAAAACTACATTAATTTACTAAAAAGAAACCAACAATGAAACACAATATAAAAATCAGCTGACACTCGGGTCAACGAACGCACGCTCGGACGTGCGGTTTTCGCATTTTCGTTCAATTTAGTTGTTTTTTTAGGTAACGGCGCCGGCCGCGTGCGTTCGTTGGCCCAAGCGTCGGCTGATTTTCTATTTTATTTTTCATTATTGTTTTTTTTTAACAAAGTCGTGTATTTTTTTTTATTAAATATCAATTTCATTTAGTTGTACTAACATGATGGAGCGTAAACAATGCTAGTAAAACGTTGTAAAAATATGATTTTTTAAATCAGGGTCGATTGTTTTCCGCCCCATATCAAAGGTGTCATAAGTAGTATCTTCCGTCTACGTTTTCGGAACCGTTCTAACACCTTATATAACTTACGGAATGTCTTACTCCTTTCTTGAAGCAAGAGAGTTAGAGCTTTTAGGCGAGATTTGCTTTAGATATTCATTAGCGTTTACTATAATTATGACATTATTATCCTGAATGTCTAAAATGTTGTTTCTGTAGATTAGTTTTATAAGAGGCAAATTTGTTAAACGAAAATGAATAAAGTGGTAAATGTCTTCAAATTTGACTGCTTTTCGATGAAGGAAAACTTCGCTGGAATGACACGTGTCACGTAAAATGTGAGCAATTTTTGGGCTCACACCATCTTATTCTATGAATGATCAAATCGTTAACAAGCTGTCAGATGTTAATTTAAGATTTTACATATACATATATCAATTTCTGTATAGCATGTTAAAATCATCAGTAAAACTATATTTAATATTATATTTGTTACAATGGCTTACGATGATCGGTGTCGATAACGAGACAGTTGTCAATAACTGATATGTGGGGATATCATGGTTTCACCAGCGATGACTAAATGTTTACACAATCCAGATAAATCCATGAAAATGTATTTAAATTTTGTGATGTAATGTTTTGTAGAAAATTTTTATTGGATGGCAGGAAAAATAACATGTTCTGTCGTGTAAAAAAACGTATAATTGTTTCCCAAAAAAAAATCTGCACTAAACCAAAAGCTCCGTCATTTTCTAATCAGATGAAATGAATTTGAGATATGAAACATTATTTTGAATATCAGTTATACACCACATCTTACTACATTCAATTATTATATATAGTTGGCAAGTTGTAAACGTATATATCTGAATATTATGCCATTTGCAAATTATTCAATATCAGTACATTCGACAGACATTTGAAATTAATCCTGTACCGCGTTATCTAACAAGAGTAGGTATCAATTTCGCTATTATGCGAGTTATAATGCGCAAGATAAGTACATCTTTGGGCGCTATCAGTCGCTCGTTGATTATGTAGTCCGATGGACTGTTTTAATAAATTATTTATGTCAAAACTAAGCAAATATGTTGGTTAACGGTGAGCCCCTCATTCAACGTTGTCCAGTGGTCGGCAATTATGAAGAAACAGGATGGAGCCTTCAGTGTCCCGCCGCTAGTCAGTGGTCTAGACAGCCAGTGAGCAATTTGTGCAATTATGACATGTACAATGGTTACAGTGGTTTATCAGTGCAGTGCTATAATAGGAGCAGTTATGTTCAGGATATGGCTTCCTCACAAGAGTATTACCAAGCGAGTGAGGCGTATACAAAATCCGTACAGGATTTTCAAATGAATTTACCGTGTCACCAGAGACAACAATGGGACTACGATAGCATGTGCTACGATATTGATGGACAACCGTGTCAATACACAAACGTGGTAGACCTAGAAGATTTTATGTGAGTTATATTAATAATTTAAATATTGAAATGCGTCTTGATTATTCATTGATTATAATTTCTTATGCAATTTTAAATCTTAAATGTTCTTTCACTAAAAGATATCTCGCAGGAAGGTTTTTTAATGTTGTCAAAATGCCACATTACATTATGATCCGTGATTATGATTTAAGAAATCTTTAATTGAAGAGAATTTTCGAGTAAAAATGTTCATATGTTGCTTAAATTGTAAGCAAATATATGACTGATTATTGGACGTTGTAAAAACGTGCTTTTGATTCGACTGTTAGATATTGCCAAGTAAGTATGCATGTGAACAATTTGATACACGTTTTGTTTCAAATTACAGTAAAGCTTGGCCTTGTTAAAAATGTTTATATTGGTAGCAACAAATGTACAGTCCCAAAAATAACATGGTCAATTGTATGAAATGGCAGTATATACTAAATAACTAATGTTACGTTATTATACTATACTAGCACTAATCGCAATCATAATAATGAACTACTTGCATAAAGAATATTTGATTCGATCTAATTATGTTAATAAACAACTACAAATTATGTTATATGGGTTTCATTACTCGTTACCACAACTCACGCTAGAAATTTGCATTTTACTTCGTATTACGCCACTTATTTAAAGGATTGATTTAGAAATTTAAGCGTAATTTTTAAAATACAGGTATTTGACCGACATCGAAACTACAATTTGTAAAATTGTATGCATATCGTTGAAAGGAATTAAAATATCTCCGCCATGTGAGATATGGTAACATGAATGGAAAAGTCGTGCTGCAATCAAGATGTAATTTATGCAAAATATACGGGAATGGACAGGAAACAAGATAGTAGAACAGATTTGATACATCGCGATAGATAGCTGTGAATTTGGAGAAGGTGAAGAGAGGTTGACTGAATCTGGATGATCTTTTTGGTATTTATGACTCCAAAAAGATTTTACGAAGACTGGAACTGGAACTATACCTGTTGCCTTTAGAGACGTAGATATGTTTAATTCTGTACAAGGTAGCTTGTTGACCTAGATTGCACTTGTGACCCTAGTAATAAAGTATAAGGATCCGGTGATTTAGTTATATAATAGACTATTTAGTTTCAGAAACATAGATCACATCACATCATATTATTAACACACATTTATTGGAAAAAATATGAAAGCAACAAGCCTTAAATTATGATATACTTGTATATTAATAATCAAATCAAATCAAAATGATCTTTATTCAAACAGGCTCAAAAAGCACTTGTGAATCGTTAGTAATCTCTCCATTGGTTACAAATCTATCACCGATTCGTTAAGTTGAATCCGCTGAGAAGAAACCGGCAAGACACTCAACGGTTACTTTAATAAGTATTCTCATTACAACTGATTGACTGTTTAGGCGTAATACTTAGTTTTTTGATTAAGTGTGCAAAATTTCAAAGGAATCTAACATTTTGAAATGTTTAAAAAACGAGTTCAATGATTCTGGCAAAAATTAAAATTGTATTATTTTATATAATATAATTATTGTATTGTAAACGGTCCTTGAAAAGTGTTTAAAATTTCAGATGGATTCAACGTTTTTTTCATTAAATACATATATTGACAGACGAAGTTAATAAAAGCGTCTTAAAAAAGTTGCGAAGTAAGTTTAATCGTAGTAATTTATTAGTAACCCAGTTCTTTCACGTTAATTCTATTGTAAATCAAAGTAGATGAATAAAAACTAACATTGGCTATATCTTATCGATACGAAATCGAAGATAGAGTATTGCTTAATTTTATAGAAATTGTAATATAACATTTAATAACACTCAGCTTATCAAGCAGGTGCGCGCATCCGTTATATAATTGTAAATTTGATAACCTTTACTTTTATTTTTGGTTTTATTCAGTGAATAGAAATTTGAATTTCATGCCCTTGAATTTTCCATTGATTGCTTGACTGTGACCTGATGAAAGTCGTACAGTCTAAGATGGAATCATACTAACCTATGTTTAGGTAACTTACTTCTCAATGGTTTCTACATAGCAACTTACCACTCTTCTGATCAAACCGGAGCCGAAGCATTCCAGCACTTCAAACCTAGACAAATAATAAATTACAGCCTTCTAAATTTGCTCTGACAAGAATCAAACCCGGAACCACAACTAATCTAGCGAATACTTGCGTCATTTAATATAATATATTAAAATCTTTATATACTATCGAAAATTGGCTACAGTTTAATTTGGATTTACTTGGGAAACATTTTATTCTAGATGTAGTAAGTAAAAGTACCAATCTTTGTATATGTTTAAGTACCTTCCAAAGAAAATATTATGAGCTTACAAACATCATACACTTAACTGTCGTTGTTCCAGTGGTCAGGCTATTATATCGTGAGGAAAAGAGTTGTCAGTCAATATATATTATTTTGGAAGTAAAATGTACATCTAACCGATGTGTTTTAAACCGTTGCATTTCAAAGGCATGAGGGTTTTTAAATTATCCGTCATTGACTTGATTACACCGGCATACAAAAAAAAATTGTCTTTACACCGAGCGCCACTTATCTATGTACGGGCACGTTTTTAATAATTTAATTCATTTTCGGGTAAATTGCAAAAAACTGCTACCTCCAATTTACATCGCACTAGGTCTTATAAAACAATATGCCAAAGCTCTGGACAAGGATGGTAATTCTATTCAGTACTTGTAAGAAAAGTTTCCAACGATAAGTGATGTCAAATTAAAACAGAGAATTTTTAATGGCCTCAAATTGGAAACTAATTTTGTAGGTGAAATGAATGCTACAGAGATTGAAATGAGACGGACAATAGCTATTGTCCTGTAATCATCTTGTATTGGCATCACTTATCGCCGGAAACTTTTCTCTCAAGTATTGAAAAAAAATCACCATCCTTGTCCAGAGCTTTGACATATTGTTTTATGAGACCTTTGATGTGATGTGGTGGTAGCAGTTTTTTGCAATTTACTCGAAATTGAGGGCTGGACGGCCTAAAGTGACTTGAAATTCGTATTTAGCTGATTGAAAAACCTGCCCTTAAATAGGTGGCGCCCGGTGTACGGACATTGTTTTTTTTGGTTGTCGGTGTTATTTATTAAAGACTCCTTTCACGATTTGTTTTGTAGCTAAATACGGTATCATGAATTACATGGTGCCACGGGGACGAGGTAAAAATCATATTTAGTATAATCAGCACGCCGATCTCGTGAGAGCTAAATTACATCGACATTTTTGACATGTTTATGAAATTACTAATAACCGCTGGAAGTGCGCCAGACACTTCATGCTTATCAGCTGATTAAACCACGTGCGTATTTTCACATGCAGCCTTGTGATTTTCGCCCCCAGACAAAACTACAAAACCCTATTGTAATTAGTCAACTAACGATTATAGTTCTAGACATACAATAACATCGTTACATGAGGAAAATTATTTGTTAGTTCACTCCGTCTGTTTTAGTTTGCGTTGATAACTTAATCGGGTTTAAAGAGTCCGTGTATTAGTGGTTATAACACAGTTACAGGGTGCTGCAATGATAACCTCACTCCTTAATAACACGAGGTACGTAGTTCGTCTGTGATAACATGGCCGTCAATAACGTTATCTACAACAAACTCTAAACTTCCATGTATTCATAATTTGATAATGTTTCGTTAACGCGTTAAAAGTGTTTGTTGTATTTCAAATTTGCTGTGCCCCCCGGTGTTACCCACTAAGTTCTCGATCTAGTGGGTGTATTAACTGTCCACATCATATAACCAATATACGAATTCAAGTCAATAGGGCTTATAATTTTGAAGACCTTACAGTAAGTGATCTTTTTACCGTAGATATTCCATTCTCGTAAGAATATGGGAAGTTTATTCTGAACTTATAGATTCAATCGATTCGGCTGTCCTCAAGTTATATATGGTGTAACTATTCTAACTTTGCATTATGTATTGCAAACATATTTTACAATACATAATTAGGCAAATTGTTTTACAAATAATAAACATACGTATAAATACTTCAATAACCTATTTGCTGTGCAACCACCCGCACCGCCCTTGCGGGTGGAATTTCGTAAAATCCGTTCTTAGTTGACCTCTACTTGGCAAAAGGAATATTCCTTCCAAATTTTAAGTCTCTACGCCTTATGGTTCCGTGATGAGTCAATAGATACCTGGATATCTCTTATACCTATATATATATATATATATATACATAGTAGATAATTTTATTGTGATTATATAATTTTGTAGTTACTCATTCGTCGACTTAAATAGCGTGATCATTGTGTTTCTCCTTTTATACAATTGCTATTATTTTACATAATTATGTGATCGATTCCGTTTTGAAAAGGTTTAGTAATAATAGTAAATATAAAGAAATCTCTCATTTATATTTTATTCGTCATTAAAAAATAAATGATTAATTTAAACATTAGTAAGAACAAAGGAATTATTTTTTATTAACCGTTTTATAGTTTGGTAGTAGTGGCTGTCATAGTTTTTTAGGTTTTTGAAATATAATTTTGTAAATTGGCTGATGAATGCCTTTTTTAATTCTTGCCGATTAAACATTTTAGTAATTTAAATTATCCTTGTAAAAATGTATAATATCTTTAAATTAATGATATCTCATCTGAGTAGTTATATGAACACTTAAAAGATGCTTAATGCAAACTGAATCTCCAAAATCGACAGATTTGTAAATAGGAAAGATAAGAATTTCTAATTCAATCTAAATTTGTAATTATTTGTAATAATATTTAGTTCCAAAACTATTGCGCCTATTTATTATAGGTTACATTTATTTCCTAAAGATAGGCGCCTATATAATGCCTTTTTAGATATGTGTTGAGCTAGTTGAGCAAGTGCGTCACAACGCCTAGGCACAAGTTAAACACCACTCATAAGAAATTGTGCCACTATTCATTTGGATTAATTATCTTTTTACGACCACCTAATAGCATAGCTCATTACTTTAATGATTGAGGAAAATGAAGTGTTTACATTTGAGCTGGTAAAATGTTTAAAATTTTTACAACTTGCAAACCTAAAACTAAACCACTAATATAAAAAAGCCAATTCTTACGCGAATTCTAGCACGAAAACATTGTGTTGTAGTAACTTGGGTGGATTTTTTCACATAAATCTGACCTGATGGTGTAACACTCTAAGATAATAGCCAGTTAAACTGGTAAAGGGCAATTTGTATCTAAATGGTTTTTACAAAGCGTTGTATCGAAATGAAAATTTTTTCCTTCTCAACATTTCTCTGCTGGTCTTTAAATCAATTGTATCATATACCTATTTGTAAGTTTATTACTATAAAAAAACTTGACAACATGAACGTCTTGACTGATGTATCTTATCTGCTCTCAATTAAAATTATAAAAAACGATATCTTAATCTAATTATTTACCAGTTCTTCGAGGCGGCCATGACAATTATATTTTTAGCTAGGTTAGTTGTGATATAATGCTTTTCTATCCAAATAAGCGCTTCTGTGTCAGTAAATTATATCACGTTCTTTGCTTACCAATAGTTGAAGTTAAATGTTTCCTTTACTTATTCCACGAACTTAATTATTCTCGAAGATATGCGCTTCAATTCCTCGTGTTAGATTGATTTTATAAATGTATTTCTAATATTTTACATTCCCACAGGGATAGGCAGAGACCATGTCCTTCCACTTGCCACGATCTTTGCGTATCTCCTTCGCTTCTTTCATTCTCATGAAAGCTTTCATTCAAGTTCGTCGGTTTAGAGTACTCTTGACCTGACGCTTATTTAAAATATCTTGGTTTTGGTCCAGGAGCGTTCGCCTTGATCTTCCTCTTCCAACTTTCCCAATCGATCTTGACTCATAAATCCTTTTTGTCAGTCTCCTTTCATTCATTTTCTCTACGTGCCTAAACCATCTAAGCATATCTTTCTCAATTTTAGTCACTACATTTTCTTTTATAGCATAACGTTCTCTAATCTTACTATTTCTTACTCTTTCATTCAGTTTCAATCCACTCGTAATTCTCAATGCCCTCATCTCTACCGCATTTATTTTACTTTTTTGCTTCTTCTGCCATAGCCAACTTTCACTATCATAGCCAGTCTGGATATACTATTTTCACATGTAATTGTTTTTCCATGAATATTGTTCTACTCTGTATTTATTATTTTTAAGTGAAAATTAATTGGTTTATGTTCTGTCTATTTTATTTCTACAAGTATGTTCTTTTACACTGTATCCCAAAAAAATAATCTAATATGCCTATATGAGCTTTACATAACATAGCTAATAATACTTGAAATTAGTTTATGGTACCAACGTTATGTGGTACTAACTGTTTGTCGTGTAGTTACCAATTCCGTGGGAATATGGATAAGTCTCTACTTAGTGACTTAAAGAAAATCGTTACGAATTTCAAGAAAATTTCGGTCAATATTGACGATATCGTCGTAAAACTATCTTCTTAATGAAATGGGTTTTATATTGATTGGATGACTTTAAATTCTACAACGGATATAGGTAGAAACCGTTTTTATGCTTCATATGCTCGTAGATTTCACATCCATTCTATTTTTGTAGTATATTATTTGAAATTTGATGCAATTAAAAGTTTATATTTCTATAATAAACCTAAATAGAAACCGGTTCCACGAAATTGATTTCTCTCTGTATTTTGCATACTGGTACCGCATGATGCAGGCGCGATCCGAATTTCAAAGAACTTATTGATATTCTTAGAATAACTTTTTCCTTGAATACACCTGAAGACATTGAGAACCGAATATAATTCCCACGTTGAAGATTCATTCCAATTGATCAGTTCATTCAATCTCTTATTTTTATTGAGTAAATATAGCTGCTTTGGAAGAATAGTGATACAATTAATATAAGCTATGTTTTCAGAAGAGCCATTTAAAAATGAAAATGCCATTTAAATCAACCATACTGACATTTTGAGGTGCTACGTTTTTGCCGATTTCTATGTGTTTTCGATACAAGTTTGGAAAGTTTAATAAACAATCCAACAAAGGCCATTTTATAGCTACACAATTTCCAAATGTTTAAATGAATTAATGATATTTCAGGAGCTACGTCAATTGAATACAAGAATATAAGAATATTCTAGATTCCGTTGTCCTTAACTAAGATTTTTAACGTTTCGAATTGTGTATGATTGATCCGAAACAACAATATATTCTCTAGTATATATATATATATATATTGTTATATTTGACATCCAAACAGCCAGGCAGCAAATTAACAAGTCTATCAAAGTTTATTTCTCTTTAATTAATTAGATATGACATGCGGAATATTTTATTATTACATGTTACTTAGGAACTGTAGACTGTACAACTCTAGATTTAGACATTCTTTGTGTGGCAATTAAATTAAAGTAATTAGACTGACCTTGGTCTTTAATATTTTTTTAACGTAACGTAATGTAAAGCTACTACAGTGTTTAGATAAATAGAGACAATGTTCTCATACGTGTTCCTAGCGGACATACACATTTGTAGACGAGCGTCATACAGCTCCGGTGGGACTAAAGCGAAATTATTACCACAATCACCGCCAATTGCAACCTAGTCGGAATGCCTGTGGTGTATTTTCTTTGCATTACTTAGGAAATCGTTATGTTACTTTTTTAGCGAAACCATTATAGGAAATTCAGTTGATTTTTATCACTATTCAGGCTCTTAATAGGTAATTAGATGTTGCTCAATAATTACAGCTACCCCTTTGTTTCAGGAACTGTGCACTCAAACAGTATTTTCTGTTTTTAAACTAACTTTGTGATGCAATCAGATATATTACCGTGTTTGGATATTTTAAGAGGCGATAAATTAAATGTTATATCTAATCTGAGTGTGTATAAATTAATTTTGTTTGTGCATATTGTTAAAATTTAATACTAATAAAGAAATTTAAAGAGAAATAAAAGACAAGTCGATTTTTATGCGATCTTTTATATTGCTAAATTTAAAGTTGATCGCAAATAGATTTCGTGCTGAGTGATTGAGGAAGTTATGTGCTTTAAAAGCATCTTCGCATTATTGCTTTCCACGTCAGTTGTAAGTCTGTAACGTAAATAGATATAAATGATTTAGATAGATTGAATAGTAAAAATTGATTTATCTTGAAAAAGGTTAGCGTTATTTCGTGTATAAAGCCATTACGTTGTTTTATTATTGCTGACAGGTTAGAGCTTGCTTGTGATTATACCTAATACTGATCTAATCTGGTAAAATACCATTTACCCATTATAGTTTTTACACAGTATCGTACCGAAACGCAAATCTCTTTATTTGGCAGTACGTCTTTGCTGCTAGGGTGATAACTAACCACGCCCGAAGCCTCCCACTCATCCAAACTCAGAAAAATAAAAACATACAATTTTCTAAATTCACCCTACTGGGGTTCGAACCCGGGTCTTCTGCAAAACCCGAGACATGCAAAACGGTAGTCAAATGTTCTTGTTTAAAGAAATGATAAGAATTTATTGTTTAAATAGTCAGATTTCTGTCTATATAATCCTACATATTACTCGTGCATAATAAATTTTATGAGGTCATTACTTTGTTTAAGGAGGCTACCGTTCGACAGTCTGCAATTGGTGGTAATTGCAAAAATAGTAGTTCTCGTCAATTGAGTTGACGTCACGTTCTCGTGTAAATTTATGGACCGTTATTGAAAAGTGAGAATTGATATTCCTAGAACTTCATTCTTTATGTAATAAAAAAATGACATGTTTATTAGCATTTTATTGCTCATTCGTTCAATGTACACAATTGATAAAAATCCAACAACATAAACACTACGCTTAATTTTGTGTTTATGTTGTTGAATTATATAAAGTAGGCATTTTGTGTATAAAATATCACATCGTCCAGGGAAAACCTATTGCTATATCTCGGAAAATCAAAATTTTTAGTAAGCTTCAAAAGTTTTACAAAATTTCGTTACTAATACAGTAAACTATACTTTTTTTTATAGATTATATCTCAATTATATTTTCTACACAGCATCAACAAGTTTTTTGCTTGGCAGCACGTCTTTGTTGTTAGGTGGTAACGATCGACTTAGCCCAGTCCCAGACAAATTAGAAAGTGCAATTCCATTATTTTGTCCTGCCTGGAATCTTATCCAGGTCCTCTACCAGCCATTGCGTGAGCGAAGCCGTCATAACCCAAAATTTGGCAGTTCCAATTTAAAACCTGTATAAAAATGTTTATGTAGATTTACATGCTATCAAGATAGTAGTTCAAATCGTTATAACACAAGTTAAAATACAATATTATACTTCTACTTTATATTTATTAATAACCGCGTGATGTGTTGCGTATCTCTCAAGACTTCTTTCTCTAAATGTTCATAGCTGACTAAATTGCAGTTTTACGAATATAGTCCACATCACTCTGTTCTGTAATCCTATTAACCTACAATTTGTTTAAACAAATACTTTAAGAAACGATACAAAGCGTACTTCATATTTCTCGATGAAAATCTTTACAATGGCACATATTTTTCAAACTTCAATTTGTTTTGAAGTGAAACTTCTTTAAGCACGCATGGTAAACTTTTACGGATAGAACGCGTGATTAGCGTCACGAAGATGTGCAGCGTTTTTATGCCAATGTGTCGGAAGGTTAGATAGTTTTAATATTTACAAATAACATGTGGCATTTAACACCAAAAAGTTTATTGCGCTTTCGTAGATATAGAAAAGGCCTAACGTCGAGCTGTGGTCAAAGTTATCTACGTATGGGGTGAGCGGTTGTCTGATTCAAGCATTGAAGTCTCTCTATGAGGGTTCTAGTGCTTGTGTCAGAATAAACGGAGCGTACACGGAGTGGTTTCCTGTCGAAAGAGGTGTTCGACAGGGATGTGTTGCGTCACCATGGCTGTTCAACCTTTTCATGGATAAATGTTTGACAGATTTAAAAGAATGTATGTATGGGTTAAGAATGAATGAATTACTCATCAAATGTTTACTCTACGCTGATGATCAAGTAATACTTGCGTCATCCGCTAACGAGCTTCAGGAGATGCTAAATATTATGAATGAAGCTTTGAAAGGGAAAGGAATGAAAGTGAATGTAAACAAAACGAAAGTTATGCTTTTTGAACGAGATGAATCTATGATGAATGGCAATATTTTGATAGATGGGGAACAAGTGGAAGAGGTGAAAGAATTTGTATACTTGGGATCTAAATTTACAAAAGATGGAACATGTGAAAGTGATATCGAAAGGAGAGTGAATGCAGGGAATATGGTAAATGGTGCTCTGCATGCTTTTATGAATAGCCAGATGGTGTCTCAAAGGGCTAGACTGGCAGTGCATGCTGGAGTGTTGGTGCCAACACTTATGTATGGTAGTGAAAGTTGGGTATGGCAGAAGAATCACAAAAGTAAAATAAATGCGGTAGAGATGAGAGCGTTGAGAAGCATGAGTGGATTAAAACTGAGTGACAGAGTGAGAAATAGTGTGATAAGAGAACGTTGTGGTATAAAAGAAGACGTAGTGACTAAAATTGAGAAGGGTATGCTTAGATGGTTTGGGCATGTAGAGAGAATGAATGAAAGGAGACTGACAAAAAGGATTTATGAGTCAAGAGTGAATGCGAAAGTTGGAAGAGGAAGACCGAGGCCAACGTTCCTGGACCAAATCCAGGACATTTTAAATAACGGCCAGGTCAAGAGTACTCTAAACCGACGAACTTGTATGAAAGGTTTAATGTGAATGAAAGAAGCGAGGGAGATATGCAAGGATCGTGGCAAGTGGAAGGATGTTGTCTCTGCCTAACCCCTATGGGATGCTATGTATGTATGTATGTGGCATTTTAAGTTGCCACTCTTCTTTTTATAATTTAATATACTCTTTCTCATAAAATAAAAATATTTCATAGTTCTCTTTTCAAAATTTAAAATGACGAATTGTAAATAAAAAAAAACACGTGGCATTTTTATTTACAATTCGTCATTTGACATTTCAATAAATTATTTGTATTAATTTTGTACAATTTAAATATTTTAATGACAATTAAATTCTCTCACTCTAAGTCTCGGAAATGTAATTTTTTGATTTGTATAAATATAAAAAAGGCTTCAAAATCTATTAATTTACTAAAGATGTTTCACTTCTGACATGTGACACATATTTTCTAATACTAGTAGATCCTCGCGTTGTTACTCTGATTCCTTTTTTTCTAGTAGCCTAAGCTATGACTCCTAACATGATATAGCTCGTAAGTTCAATGAAAGTCTCGTCAAAATCAGAGATTACCTAGATTAACAGTCAGACAAAATAAAGAAAATATTTTTTTATACGAAAATATATATTTCTATATACTTTCGTATGAATTTAATAAAAAAACTGGTAATTTTTAATTACAAATGGTCTCTTCAATTTTATTTATTTGTATATATATTCTTTTTTATAACCTAGATGATGTCTGAAGAGTCTAAACTTGCTAACATATTCTACAATTTTAACTGGTGTTAAGGAAGTCGGGTGTTATTTAATATGAAAGCCATCATTACTTACTGTTTCAAATATAATACTGGTTCCACATTTTTATGATGGGTCCATTGGCCTGAGTGCTTTCACGGGCCGTCCTCAACTGGTTTATTTTTTCGGTCGACTTGACTTCGAATTTATACAAAGGCCCTCATAACGAGCTCAATTTTTCATATGTCAAACAAGACAAAAATATAGGATCATTTAGATTTATATCTATAAACGTAATAGCTTTTACATCTAACGTAAATAGCATAGTTATAGAAGTTAGAGATAAAGTTAACAGCACTCTTTTCGTTCAAGAACCTTTTTACATATTAAAACGTGAGGTTTGACTACAAATTTGTTTTAAATTTCATCTTGATACTCTAATAAACAAGTTAGAATGGTGTGAAGAATGAAACCATGGGCAAAATAACAAAATTGTGGCTTCGGAAGTCAACCGAAAACTCTTCCAACATTTTCACCACTTGTTTTATGATGAATATTGACCATCAATAGAATTTGTATGGTCGTTTTCAAACCTTAATAGTCTCTCATTTATCTGTCTTAAAATGTCTTAAGGACGCTCACAAACGAAAATTTCTACCGTTTTATTACAATAAATTTTTTTACAATCAAAAGTAACCGCATGTCTTTTTGTATAGACTGTTATATCGAAGACTAATTGTTAGTTTTATAAATAATAAAGCATTAAAACATTTACTCGTAATTAGGTCTCCTTTAATTTTCCTAAATTAAGTGGTGGTCAAGAGACGTCGTTTCGTGCCCTGTATAGTAACGCCATCTTAGGGGACTTCTCATAAGCTACTTATAATTATGAATTAATAAAAATGAATTAACATGGCTTTTAGTTAAGGAGAACGTCGTCAAAAAATATTTTACATAAGTGATATTCTTTAATTTAGTTATCCAATTCATCCGCAATTTTGCAGAGTCAAGGAATATTAATAAACTATGCTTGCTTTATCTCTCAGTCTCTTATCAAAAGCCGACAAACAAATTGTTCCATTATGCAAAAAAAGCCTAGTGAAGTTTGTATTGCTGAATTGAAGTTAAGGCTTGGTAACTATTGATGCGAATTACATATTTTTGCAACGATATTTTTGCGAAAAATTAGATCCTTCAAGGATAGATATATTGCGAAGGTAAAGAACTATAGAACTCTGGTTCTCACTAAATAAGATAAAGAGTTAATCATATGCAAATCTTCTAGGGTATCTCAATATACTTTTAAAGTTAATATTTTATTTACTACCATACACACTTAAACTTTGAAAAAATACTATCTATAGGAATTTATTTGAATGCGTTTTGTCGTCAGCGTGTGGTACGCCTTGAAAGTTACTCGTATATTGCTGGACATGACAAATATTTTTAAGAACCACTGTTGTTTATTACAACATAGCAGGAAAATAATGCAATTATTCCATAAATTTAGTAATTACATCGTTGTATAAGTTATTGACACTATATTTAATTATATACTGAATTGTATAGTGGTTAACAATAAACTCAAATAAAACCTTAACTTGCTATATCTTATGCTATCTCGTTCATCATATAACCATATATTTATTTAATTTTTTTTTGTATTCAAGCTAATATTTAGTATTAATAGTATAATTATCCATAGCTCTTACAAAGTTAGTCTATACCATCACTTACCATTAGGTGTTCAATAATCATAAGATTAACTAAAGAAGTGTCATAATCTAAATATGATAACAATTTATGGTCCAATATATATACTGCTTTTTTAAAGAATTTGTTTTTACGTCTTTGACTCTCTGGGTAGTTTCTTTTTTCAACTTCTACTAATTAATCGTTAATAAAATCCCTTTTTTTAGTTTATCCACTCAAGTTCATAAACCTTTTTTTAACTTGTAGTGATCACACTTGATGTTAATAAATGGGCTTTTAAAAGTATTGCTTCATTAATGAAATTTATTTGCAAAAAAATTATTGTGTGATCTATTAAAAACTAATGGCACAGGTTTTTAAACAATTTTTAAGAAGTTTAAAAAGTCTATTTCTACGCCATCTAGGCTTAGATTGACTTTATTATTTTTTAATACTTCTTTATATGTAGAAACTAGCGAAACGTAGCGTAATCCATTTATTTATTTATTCTTTATTGCACACATAGTAAGACATATTACAATTGTTACTAAAACTATTGAAAGTACATAATATATTGCGCAAAGGCGGTCTTATCGCATATAGCGATCTATCACAGATAACCTTTAGTGACAGGAAAATAGACAGAAGCAAGAAGTGTTAATATAGATAAAGATAATAATTATACAATATGTAACAAATTTCTTTTAATATATATTCCTTACAACGTACCGCTGATAAAATTTCAACTAATTTTCTTGATTTCCTCATGATGTTAATTTGGCACATACTTATAGAGTCCTCATATCACCTTTACCATTTAAATATGCAAAATAATCTTATCTGTTGATTAAAAATGCATTTTTAACGTTTATATTTTTATTTGTTGCAAACGTTAAGCGGCTCGATTACAGGGATTAGTTACAATTGATAGGTAACATTGAAAGATTTATGTCTATCAAATGGTCTGTTACGTTGGCCATTGACGCAAACAAGCCTCGGGACGTGATCAGACTAATAAACCTCAGAATACTTAGAACATTGTAGGTATAAGGAATAGGACTTCTTCGTATAAAAATTTCATAAAACATGTATAATCTTTTATTATAGATTGTATGTTTGTTATAGACTTTAACTTTAACCCACTGATGTACCCCAAATTGAAAGGGGACAATGCAAAGCTTGTTTTCGACTAAACTCACTCATTATGAGATCTAAACCATTTGCGATTTACTTTAAATTTACCAAAGTGTCTCCTATCGTGAATAGGCGGTTTTTCCATACTCGCAGTTAGGGAGCACACAAAAAAATGTATATTATTAAGACTGCGTCTGTAAGAAATGTAATTTCCGATAAACTTAAAAAGGTATTCAGCAATGATTATTGTTCACGAGAAATGGCTATCATTAAATTTTGAACGTGCAATAAGTTGAAAAAGCGTAATTATGTTTTTGAATCAATAAAAGAGTTAATAGTGCGTGGGTACAAAGTACACATGTAATAAGTGAAACTTCTTTGGCAAACTAATTTTTAAGTCATGTTTATATTTTCTACAAATCTAAAACTTTATATTTCTGAGACTCAAAGGGAGGGAAAAAGGAAGATATGTTAGGAATTTAATTGTCATTAAAATATTAAATTTAATGTCGAAAATTAATACAGATAATTTATTGAAATCTCAAATTACGAATTATAAATAAAAATGCTACGTGTTTTTTGTCAATATTAGTATTTATTAATTAAGTTTAGATTTTGAATTTAAAATTTAGAAAAGAGAATTTATGAAATATTATTATATTTTATGAAACAATAGTATATTAAATTATTAAATGACGAGTGGCAAATTGAAATGCCACGTGTTATTTGTAAATATTAAAAACACCTTACCTTCAAACGAATTAGCATAAAAAAGCTGCACCTCTTCGTGATGCTAATCGCTCGTTTCATCCGTATAAATATTACCATTATGCGCCTAAAAAGTTTTACTTCAATATAAAATAAAACTCACAAGACCGGATCAGCAACATATTGTTAAACGAATTTTATGTGTAATCGAACATGTAAGGAGAAAATTTAGGAGGATGTTTTTTTAATGAAACCATTTGATTAAAGTCACTCCATTATTCACGGAATTTAAAAGGCATTTCTACGACATACTCTAATATATTGTATAAACCAATTTCGCAATTCCTTTTAATCCAGAAATTTTTAAGTAAGATCCATAACAGTATCTCTTATTGTTAAAAACATAAGACGTGGATTAATCAATACAAAAATCCTTATAACAGGTTACACATGTAGTGAACTTGTTTTGGGTACTGTTAAACTTCGATCGATAAGGATAGATGTCCGAGCGGGATGCATTGAGGAAAATATCTCTTTAATCGACGCTATGAGCATTAAAAAAACGGAAAGTTTTACAAGTGCAATTATTGTGATCAGTGAGATGGAATGCCTACTTCATCATGTTAGCCATGTTTGCTACGGTAAACAAATACCGGCACATCTATTAATATCTTTTTTCATGTATTTTATAGGAGATCTGTTTGAAAATTAAACACTCTTTAAATAAACTAATAATACAATGATATTTTGTAGATACCGAGTGTTATTTACATGATTGGAATGTATTTTTGACACAAGAAAATATCTTAGCTCTGCGGTGTTCGTAAATAAAATTTTTGTGTGGTTATTCATCCTTAACAATTTGCTCTACACGATCGATATATACATACTATAAGAAAACATGGGTGAAAAAAGTGAATGCACCTCATGTAACATAAGAATTAAAAATATATTATAGTACGCTGCATAAAATTAATAATTTATTCAAGGATAACTGTATATATACGTGTCTATAAGAAGCTCCCAGAATAAGTTACAAAGATGTCTCTAACAAAATTTAAATCTTTAATTAATAGAAGCCAAAAGTCGTGGAAGTGAATAAATTGGTCTATATATATATCTTGAAATAGAATAATTTAAAAATATATATTGTAATGATGATGAGAAAAAAAACGAACAACCGAGTTTGTTGTGGGCTCTTCTCAGATCAGGGCGCGAAGGAAATTTTTAATATTTTATCTTTTAATATTATCATTAGTGGTACATTGAAATAATATTTATAAAAACGATATTTGAGTATTGAAAAGTGCTGTAAAAGGCCTACTTGAATAAAGATATTTGGACTTTGACTTCCTTCCCTTATTTAATCCCAATTATTTGGGATCGGCCCGCCTCGTTTTTATGCCGCAAGCTCCTTTCTTGGGTTGTCTTTAAAGATAAATTAACCCGGTCCAAATCTTTGGATACCCTCTTCTTTATTTCATATATTTGTATATATGATTATTTAGCTACTGGAATTTAGCATGAAAAATATATATTGCCTTCGAGAAGAAGGTCCTAGGTTCAATTTTCGGCAAAACAAATTTAGGAAATTTCATTTTCTGTGCAATTTGTCTGAATCTGTACCGTTGGGAGGCTGCGATCGAGGTTAGTTACCATACTATCAGCAAATTCCTACAAGTCCTGGATCATCACTTACTATCAGATAGGATGACAATCAAGCGTTAACCTATCAGCAATAAAAAATATAGTTACTTTATTTTTATGAGTTTGAGTGACAACCGCTTACATATGTGGCGCTAAAAATAATTTACAAATATACGTCTTTGATGCGCTATTAACCATAAATAGTAATTTCGAATCGCATTTGTTGACGCATGCGTTAAATATGCTATTTAGAGCAACCGATAAAAGGTACTGTTGGTTCAGAGCTAATGACAAATTAATGGAATAAAGTTTTTGTGATTGCTAGACACACTTGTTTCTGATTTGAACAAAAGTTGACTTGTGGTCACTAATGAGTTCGTGTTCTTTGTTGGTGTATTCAGTTACAAAGATTTTTTTGATATTAAATCTAAATACGTGAAAGAGTGTTAAACAATGTGTTTACCCGGTGTGCCTGAACTTATCAATACTGGAGATAAACTATGTGCGGTGACTAAAAGGTATCCTCCGATGCTAAACGTACTGAATTGCCCGTCTTTGTATTGATTTTTAGGCCTTTCCACTCACAATACAATAAATAATCGACACTATTAAACCCGAACTTATTAAAAACACCAGCAATGCCCGGGGTTTCATCCGCGTAAAGCTACAAAGACTATACATTTATTTTCGTTAACATAAAAGTTTTATTTCACTTCCTTACGTAACGTCGTTTACGTAGAATATCCGACATTAGCACACAGGTTACTTCGGTAGGTTAGGTATTAAAAATTCTTGATTTCAAGGAGGTAATGAAAGGATTTTTTAAATCGCTCTAGTCATTTTTAGCTCGACAAAAATAAAAACAGTATAGGTATATTGGTGGGTATCATTGGTATCCTTGGAATATGAACTCACCAATCGCTGGCTCAGTTATAAGGGTCGCTACATTTTTAAATTCATTATATCTTTTGAATGGAATGTCCGATTTAAATAATTTAAAAATTATTTTGCAGGTATTGAAACGACCTTTAATAAAATATATGTAATAGATTGTAATATATGAATAGATTAGGATTAACATTAGAGGTAAGGTTTGCGCTTAAGACGAAAGTTGCTACGAATATCCTGGTGCCACCTTACATGTGCCGAGTAGGGCCACCGAGGGGGTTTTAGTGGGTATGATCCTACATCACCTGGCCTATCCCCCAAGAGGCTGGGTATCTTTAGAATATTCCCCCCCCCCCCCCCTCGTGAAAGGAAAAAGATTAATATTGAGGTATGACAAATATGGTTTGATTATTGTCGGCAATGTTATTAACTTTTAAAATGTAAAAAAGTAGTTATAATGGCATAACTACAGTTGTCTGACATATGGTGGCATGGGCTTTTTTGTAGATATTAATACGTTCTACAATATTGTAGAACATTATTTTATTATATCATCAATAGTTTCCACAGCGCATGCGATGACCAATTATTTCACATCTTGGGTTACATTAATGAATTTTTATTCCCTATTTTGTTTTTTTTGAGAAAGTAATATAGCCTATGTCGCTCCTAATGGTGAAAAAAAATAATGAAATTGGTCCTGTAGTCTTTGTATGAAACCGTTACATTCGTACATACAAAAACACAAATGTTTCCTCTTTAAAATATTAGTTTAGATTTCATAGAAATAATATTTCAAACGTTGCGAAGAATTTTTGCATAACGAATTTTATGAATGAATTAATAAACTTTTAAAACATCCATCCACTACACGTTAAAATATGTATTTGGACATTTGTGTTTGCATTTTAACTGGATGAATAAATAATAATTTTGTTTTGCTAACATGCTATATAGTTAGAATGTGAACAAATTGGGTAGGGATTGAAAAGGTATTAGGAATTTTCTATATTCTGATGTAACCTCAACTAAAGTCTTCAAAATTTGTGATTATGTATTTCAAATATCTTTTTATCGCATAATTTCCGACACTCATGTTTTTTTCTTAGGTAATAAAAGTATTTGTATTTGTTGCAATTGTCTACATGAAGTTTTCTGAGAACCACGGAGGCTTATTTTAATAACGCCGTAATCCTTTCAGCATTACCATTGATTTAAAATTATAATGATTTTATATTCTTAACATCAGTTTATTGATCGTCTCATTGTGACCCTGATCTATGTAACAAACTGGGTCGCAATATCAACTATACATAAAGACCGACTGCTATCATCTGTTGAAGAGTGATGTCTAAATCGTTGATTTTTCAATTGTTTTGAGTGGTAATTGCATCATCGTGACATTTATATGTTTTTAGCATTTATTACCAAGTTACCTAACAAATACCATACGACATATGTCTGAATTTGGTTAGATAATTTGACAGCCTCGCTGGCACAGTGGTGCGAGTACTCGTCTTGCTAGCAGAGGCCCCGGGTTCAATACACGTTAGGGCGTATTTAGGAAATTGTATTTTATAATTTGTCTGGTCTGGTGGGAGGCTTCGGCTGTAACTAGTTACCACCCTACCAACAACGACGTACCGTCAAAACAAAGAGGTTTGTGTTCCGGTGCGATACTGTGTCGAAACCGTAAGGGATATAACGCCTCTTACCCAGATTAGCGCGATTCCATCTGAGATTGTATCATCACTTACCATCAGGTGAGATCAAAATCAAGAGTTAAACTGTTAGCAAAAAAGAAAAAAAAGATAACGCTGCATTGGTTGAATACACAAAAAATCAAAATTTTCGTTAAAGACACTGCAGAATCCAGAAAATTCTATTCTTGTGTTAAAACACACCCAATTTCGCTATAATGACACTGTGACGCCACAAAATGATATTAATTGATTTCAACATTCTGTTTAACGTTCAAACGGCTGTCGTTTAAAATTAGGTTTTTTTAGTTGTGTTACTCACTATTCTTCTAAAGCAGTGGGATGTGCTGTTGTAGATGTGTAATGTGACAAAGAATTTATCAATGATAAGGTGTCAAAGAATAAATAATGTTGCTGAGGTCCGAGGCTTAAATTCAGATGAACGAACGAACACCTTATTGTTGTTCTATTTTATAATACTTGCGTATAACCCGCAAATCTTTCCAGTGTCTATAATCGTAATAACAGATTGCTAAAAAAAGCTCGTGAGTTAACTCCAGACGCTAAAGATTAAAAGAAATAGTTTTATTGTAGTTCAAACGTATTTTTATATCGTGGCCTAAATAGTGTTTCTGCTACATTGCCAGTCTAATAAAAACATTTTATAGTGTAAAAATTAAAATCAGAACAGGGCGTGAAACAACCCTCGTCACTTTAGATTATAAATCGTTCTTTGATGTCATCATCAGTCATACATTGAAATAATATATGGAAAAACCTACTTAAAAAATCATTTTTGAATTTGAATTGAAATGTTAAAGTTGTGAATCAAGAAAGTGATCAATATGTTAAAGTGTGGTATCTATTGACTCTGACTTTTATAAATAGCTTTATTCCATAAATATTGCTTGTTAAGCGGAAAAAGGCACATAACATTGTATTTATTTATATTATTGAAATATTAATGTAATGAAACTATCTGTTCGTTAATAACATATCATAAATTATGTTTAAGTCGATAGCTCCCACTTCACACTTACAATTTTTGTACTTAATAAATAAATAAATTAACAAAAAAGAACTGCTTTCAAAACAATATATTCCAAACAAATATGCTCTAAAAAGTAAATAATAATTGCATATTATATTTTAGAATTCTCATAATTGAATTGAAATTGAATGAAATTATAAATATTTGACTACTTAATTGTCTATCAAATTATTAAGATAATATATAATGTAGTTACAATTATATATTATTATATATAGAGTCAACGTCATCCATCAGAACCAGACCAAAAAAAGGACTCTACAGGAAGCACCCCCTTTCATATAAAAAAAGTCATCTAAATCTAAATCGGTTCACCCGATAGAAAGTTGAAATGAGGCAAGAGACACTAAAAATTCAGACGAATTGATAACCTAAATATAAAATAATATGAATTAAAAAGATATACAATGATTTTTCTTTTTTCTAGGAATAATGAGAAGAGGAAAGAGAAGTCGCGCGTCGCTGCGAGATGTCGACGTACAAAGGAGATGCAAATCTTTGCAGAGCTGACCGCTGCGTTACCAGCAAAGAAGGAAGAAGTTGAGCAACTCGACAAAGCTTCCGTCATGCGTCTCGCCATCTCCTACCTTCGTGTGCGCGACGTCGTATCCATGTGTAAGTTAATGTATTAAGGTTGTATGTATATATCTAATATATAAAATCATGTTAGTTACCGTAATCCTCCGAAACGGCTTTACCGATTTGTACCAAATTTTATATGCGTATTCAGTAGGTCCGAGAATCGGCTACTATCTTATATTTTTAATACCCCTAAGTGATAAAGGTTGTTCACCCTTAAATTTTATTTTTTTAATAAAGTTTAAACTGTATTAACGGATACATAGATTTTGCGCTGGCCTTTATGCATCCCGATGAACGAATTTCTCCAATCGGGAGTATGGGGCTCGCAAATAGCAGAATACCCACTATAATCCAGCGCATCCCTCCTCGTCCATGAGTGAGAACACTAGGAGTTCCATAACCGCATTCCACTCTGGTGACCTGGATGATACTGACTATGAGGACCACACAATGGGGTGAAGCATGAAACGCATACATGCGACTTCTGCCACCCAGCCTTCTCCGACGACTACCGTAGCCTCTCATTTGCCTCCTTCAGCAAGATGACGGTCTTGCAAAAGACGGCAACCGCCCTCCACCCAACTTCACTGGCGAGCATTAAATTAACGGTTATATACCGTGATGTCAATTATATATTGTCGATATTTCATCACACGATCCGTGGTCACAAAGTAATTCTTGCAGGCGGTTGTGCCAAACGGAGCTATCAGGGGCAAAATCTGTGTACCCTACGTCTTATTCTTCTATAGGACCACGATCATATAGCGTAAATATGTAATTAAACCACGAAAATTAAAGCTTAAACAGTTCTCTTCAATTTAGTTTTTATACTGTCGTTACAAACAGTATTCTTAATCTAACTTTACTGCGTTACTGACCTTACTATCTGAAAAAAACGTTGTGTGTTGTGGAACTCACGAGGCTGATTTCCAGCTGCGACCCCTGCTGTATGTGTTAATAAAAACTAAATTAAAGTAGTTATTACTAAAAACAAATAGTTCAAAACACCAACAAACAAAGTCACTTAATAAAAAAATGCTGAAAATTATTTTAAATTTAAATATCCAGTTTCAAAAAAATCTGTATACTACATTTATTTACCAACCTACTTATAAGTAAATGCGTTTTCCGTAATTTGAAAGATAAATCACAATATGCAACAGATTTAAAAGGTGATATTGAGTTCGTTTTCGTGCTTACTTCGGAGGAAGTAATAAACAATCATGAAAGGCAAACATCTTCAAAATCTGACAAGATATAACTATAGTTAATAGAAAGATGTCCCTTGTTATTGTATAATCTATTTAATCGTATGTAATTTCAAGAATTTCTTAAAATATTCTAATGTCTTATTGTGTTTCAAATTTATCTATGAAGGAATGTATATGAAGGAAAACAATGAACCAGCTTGCTATAAGTAATGTCTTTGCTTATCAGCAGGATGTCAGTGGCCTGTTACATATTTAAAAAAATAAGGAATCTTCTAGATTTTGGTGCTTTGGAATATTGAATAACTACGCAATCCAAAATTTAATTAAGTGCGCAGTAGAATCTAAAATCGTATATATTTAACTAGCTGAAGCCGCGACTTCGTCTGCGTGGAATGTTTTTTGGGTAGCATTTTCATTCGTCGTGGTCGCTTCAACCGATGGACGTCCACTGCTGGACATAGGTCTCACTTAATGACGTCCACAAGGCCCGGCCGTGTGCCGCCTGGCTTCAGCGGCTACCGGCGACCCTCTTTATGTCGTCGGTCCACCTTGTGGGAGGTCTCCCTACACTGCGCCGCCCGGTGCGTGGTTGCCACTCCAGCACCTTCGGGCCCCAACGTCCATCGGTCCGTCGGACTATGTGCCCCGCCCATTGCCACTTCTGTTTCGCGATTCGTAGGGCTATGTCGGTGACTTTGGTTCTGCTACGGATTTCCTCATTTCTGATTTGATCGCGTAGAGAAACTCCGAGCATAGCCTTTTCCATCGCACGCTGAGTGCATTTTCATTAATTTAGGCAAATTGTTTTACAAATAAGAAGCATACGTATAACACCCCCGCAACCTCCCTTGCGGGTGGAATTTCGAAAAGTCCATTCTTAGCTGACCTCTACTCGGCAAAAGGAATATTTCTACCAAATTTACAGTCTCTACGCCTTATATGATGAGTCAATAGTTAACACCCCCGCAACACTCCTTGCGGGCGAAATTTCGTAAAGTCCGTTCTTAGCTGACTCTATTCGGCAAAAGGAATATTCCTACCAAATTTCAAGCCTCTAAGCCTTATGATTCCAGAGATATCGTGAGGAGTCAATAGATACCTGGATATCTTTTATATAGATTATGTCAAAAACTCGTAATCAAATCGGCAAAATGGCGCGATGGCATTAAAATCCCTTTTAGCATAGTTCTCCTGTAAAATTAGTTTATTTGAATTGAATCACTTATTCATCCTAAGCAGCGATTTGGCTTTCACTTTTAATGTAAACTATGAGTTAAGTTCTCTCTCTTTGTATTTGCTCAGAATTCGAAATCATTGATGACATAAGATCGTAATATTTCGTCTGGCTAACTCAATTCGCAGTTTTATTTTTTCTTGATGACTAAAAAGGGTTGTGTTGTTTTAAATAGTTCGCAGTGAACCGGAAACGCAATAAGTACACTGATAAAGGCGAATATTTATCTGATAAATGAATGTTTTTTGGCAATGTCACAGATAGTTATATTGTATCGTAATCCACATGACAACTGTTGCGCTATAATTGATTTCTAAAACTAATAAGTTATATAAAAAAGTATGAAACTCAATTCTTACGCCGTCTTGCACGAACTTGTTTAATCGTTATTTACAAAAAATCTTAGAACTTTTACGTAAGCTTCCAAAGGATGACTCTACAATTTTTCGCAAAAGTTTACAATTTTATCAATTTAAACTGTATTAACATCAAGTATTTCTACTAAAAGCCTATAAATCGATTCCCGGTAGGGCAACTTTAAGAAATTCATTTAAGTCTAAGATGAAATGGCTAGTTAGCGATAAGGCCACCTCTTGTTTTCGTGTATCTTTAGTAGTAATTAATTGTGTCTCATAATACAAATGTATATTTTACGGTGTGTAATAAAGAATATTGTATCTATCTATGCTCATACCAATATGATTTCGCGAATAAAAAATTGATAGCCAAAAGTTTGTTTTCTTGATTTTGTAATGTTGATAGAAACCCAGATAGTCAGCGACATTACCGGTATCAGTAGTAATATGTCTGCAATCATTTTTACCGTTCATGTTTTTGATAAATGCACATGTAATTGAATGCGAAGCTTTGTACTCACTAATAGGTTTTAGGTCGGCTTCGATTATGAATAATGTATAAAACCGGGTTTGCGCTTATATTATTTGTCAACTTTCTTTTTTATATGTGAGGTACATATTTTAAAGACCTCTTGTGTTGCACTGGGAATGCTTGCCTCGTTTTTTATTGTAGATAAGCGATCCTGTTGCTCAATAAGGGATATCGTTTCCGGTATTCTTTTATTTGTCTCCCAGACCCGAAATTTTTATAACGTTAACTATAGCTGATGAACAAGTCACAAATTAGATGGAATTCAAATGCATGGTTGAATTTGGACAATATTACAACTTTACTATCAAAATAATATAAATGTTATGTATCAAATAGTAAAATTCTGGACATCTTAACACATCGCGAATGAAATTGCAAAGTTTCTACTTTGTATACTAATTTTATGTCTATTATAAATATATGTCTAATAACTAAACATTAAAAAAAAGATTTTCTTCTTTCAAATATCATGCATATACATTTTCCTAGACACTAAATGTTTTATATCATTCACATTGTTGCCATAAATTAATCTTATTAATAGTCTCACTTCAACTCGAACAAAAACCACTTTGTTTTTCTTCATTTGACAAAACCACAACATCCGATTTATTTGGAACTTTGGCACGCGTCATTCGACTCTTTATAATGCAAGCTTCGAAACCACACATCGACGTCATAAGTCCATTTTTACACTCGGAACTCTGGCTTGTTTACATTTCGAATTTTTAACTGCCAAACAAATTTCTTTCACAGTTAAAATAAATACCAGGATTTTTCCTCAAAAGCGCATTGCGTGCCATTCTACTTTGTGTCTTATTGCACCATAGCATCGTAATTACGACACCATTGTCGTTATAAACCACGTGACTAGAATATTATATTATACACTTTCACTCTAATTGGCTATGTATATAAACAAGATTTATCAAATAAATAATTTACACCGATAAAAATATAATGTTTCTTTAGAATTTCCTCCATGATTAAACAATGTTTTATATGGATCTTTTTGTGGTTAGAAAGTGGTTTTTTAAGTGGTTTTCAATTATGTTTATTAAACTTGTTTTAATATAATTTATAAAATACTAGTGGTCCAGTATGTGCTTTGCTACGCATAAAGTTCAAAAAACTAAAAAAAAGTTTATAAGTATGAAAAAAGATTCAATTTCACAGAAAAAAACCCATTAACAAAATGAACCGCCTTTTATTGAATTCATATCTTACAAAAAATGTGATAAATGAAAAACATTTAAAGAAAATTTGACGGCGTCGCTAGCGTAGTGGTGCGACTATTCGGCTTGCTGGCAGAGGTCCCGGGTTCGATCCCCGGTAGGACAAATTAAGGAAATTGTATTTTCCAATTTGTCTGAACTGGTGGGAGGTTTCGGCGCGCTTCCATTTTAGACTATCAAGAATTACCAACAAGTGAGATCACAGTCAAGCGCTAAACTGGCAGCAATATAAAAAAAAAAGAAACCGCTCGAGCTATTTTGTACAAACTTCACATAAACCATCTACTAAATAGTCCGAACAAAGCCTAAACATTTGGTTAAGATATGTGAGCACGTTCTTGAATTATAAAATTACAACAACGAAAAGTGGCATTGATTAATACATATATAGATTAAATTTTATTTCATTGTTATATAAGTATATTGTTGGTTTCCCAAATATCAATAAATATATATCGGAGAATAAGAGAGAGAAATGAAGCATAAAACATAGGGGCGTGGGGTTCTCCGCCGACATCGTTATTAATGGTAGGCATAATTTCCATACTGTTGGCGTTGATGGGTAATGTTGGTGCAATCAAACACTTTATTAAATTAACTCAGATTATAATGTTCAATCACTTAATGCTCCCGGTATTAATTTACACAAACTCATTAATAATAATAGCTAGGAACGCGACAGTTTCAAAAGTCGACCGCAGCGGCGGGCCGTCTCTCGAGAACTGGAGAGACGTGCGCCGGATTGTTACTTATTGACTCTATCCAACGCCGATAGACAGATGGCGTCAGTGTTCCACGGACTATAGCACTCCGACATATATGTATAACATTTAAATACATAAAATTTAGCTTTAAACGCAATAAAAATTTGTAAAATACATCTTTGTTGGAAATTATGCTTGTATATTAGTAACATTTCTTCGTGTTATCATAAAAAATACCATTGAAACCAGTTAAATAGTCAGTCATCAGTAATATATGATTTCTTACAATGGTTTTGTATGATGCATTAAAAATATATCATTTTTTAACATACTCGTAGATATGCAGCGTTTGTTATGCTAATTCGTTCTAAGGTTAGGTAGTTTTAATATTTACAAATAACAACGTCATTTAATATTTTTATATACTATTTTTCATAAAATATAAATTAAAAATATTTCTAAATTTTAAATTCAAAAACAAAATTTAATTCATATTTCTAATTATTTATTGACAAAAATCAAGTGGCATTTTTATTTACTATTCGCCACTTAAGAATTCAATACTTTTAATATATGAATGAAGATTAAATTCCTAACATATTTTCCTTTTTCAATTCCTCTAATTCTCGGAAATCTAAAGTGTTAGATTTGTATAAATATAAACAAGACTTAAAAATTAGTTTGCCAAAGAAGTTTGACTTCTGACGCGTGTACTTTGTACAGCCTGGATATTGTTATTATAATGCAATACATAATTTTTTCAGTGCCCGAAGACAAGGAAGCGCCTAAGTTGCAGAGCCCTAAAGGTTTAGAAGAAGTGCAATCCGAGCTTTCGTACATGAAGGCTTTAGATGGCTTCGTCCTGGTATTGTCACAACAAGGTGACATCGTGTATTGCAGCGAAAATATTGCAGAACATCTTGGCGTCTCTCAGGTAACTTTATCCCCTTCTATCACACTAGCTGTATCTCGGAATGTTAGACGCATATTTCTAGATAGATCCCGTGGGATTATTAGGAGGCCCGTTCTTGATGAATGTGTACATTACATTTATCATGTAAGCCGAATTTCATGTTGATCTAATTTTGGATATCACGTAGTCTTAAAGCCCTCACTTAGCCCTTATATCTATATATATTCTGTTTGTTAGTCCCGCTGAAACTTGAGTAGGGCTGTATTGATTGGGCTGATTTTGATTTTGCATTATTTGTGGAAGTCCAGGGAAGGTTTAAAAGGTGAGAATATATGAAAAAAAAGCTTCGAATATTGTAAAAACAACAATTTCTTCCCTTAGAAACAATTCGTACCTGTCAAACTGTTTAGAAACAGTCAAATTCAAAAGTCGTTCAGATACCAAATTACATGAATACATATGAAGTTTTTTTCATTTATTGTTGTTTTGAATGTCAAAACATTTAATGTTCGTGCCGTCCTTCAGAAATAAATTTGAATTTAAAAGTATACTTCAATATTTGACGGATTTTTGCGGGAATCTGGACGTAAAGGTCGCATTTGATTATTACGAATACTATTTTTATTCCAGTTAAGTTTCACCACGTTTTTTACAATTATCATTCGGTTTTTTTATTGACTCTGAGGCGGGAAGAAGTTTACAATAAAACTATAGTCCGATTTAGTAGACTTTCCACTGCCACGTGATCGGTATCTACGCGGGTGAATCCGCCGGGCATTGCTAGTTGTTTTATTAAAATCTATGTTATATATGTATACGATTTAATGATGTGCGTATTTGAATGTAACATATGAGTTTATACAAAATTGTAAGCTTTAATACTTCGTTATACAAAAGTTATTGACCTTCGAATGACCTTGTTGACAATTTTTCATCTTTGAGTATCTATCGAGTAGATATTATCAGTTTTAAGTACATTTTGAAGCTATACATAGTCCAAGATTTGTTTTTATATAAAATACTCGTTGGCTTATTACTGAAACAAATATTTTTAGGATAACTCTCAAAAACTACTATTTGACATGCATTCCGCATAAGTGTTATATTGGCAAATATCCAGATTTAAGCAGTTCACAGTTTACTAAAGCAGTTGTTAAAGATATTAGTTTGTCAATTTTTATTTTTGAACTGTAGTTTTTAAGCGTGTATCTAAAATACCCCATATTTTTTTACTATAATTTAATATATCCAGGTTTTAAATAGTTAAATAAGGTAAACACAGTCATATCAAAGGTATTATTAGATTACATTCTCATATCTGGCTACGTGAAATTGTTGTATTGTAATGAAGTATGAATAATTTAATTGGACAGATAAGAGTTACATATAAAATAAAGCGGAAGCTTGTAATAAGTATGTAGATAGCGAGAAGTCAGTGAGACGCGACATTGTAATTTTTTCAGCTTAATCGTTTAGACATACTGTCTATAATTACAAGGCGCGTTTTAAAGTTTCACTTCGTTAAATATTAGCAATGTCCCGCGGTTTCACCCGCGTAGATACCAATCTCATGGCAGTGGAAAGTCTACTAAGTCGGTCTACAGATTTATTTTTGTCAACATAAAAGTTTTATTTCACATAGTTTTTAATTACTTCCATTTAGATGATTAGATACACACTTACATTCATAATCTAATCAATATACAGATTTTATTTTACAACGAATATATATCTAACTAATACATTTTTAAATTCCTTTCCTTTAAAGTTCTATAATTTATGTAGAATGTGCGACATGAGAAAATGAACTTACAATTTTTTTAAATGTAACCTCCTTAGTGCTTTTGACAACGAACTAAGGAGATTACATTAAATATTTCTTTTATATTTATAATACAATAATGTATCTACCTATACTCATTATAAATTTTGAAAGCATGATGTGAAGATGGTTTTTTTTATTGCTGACAGGTTAGCGCTTGACTGCGATGTCATCCGATGGTAAGTGATGATAGTATAAGATGGAAGGTCGCTAATCTGGTAACAGGTACGGTACGTTTTTGGTGGTAGGGCGTTAACGCGGCCGATGCCCACCAGTCCAGACTCAGACAAATTAGGAAATACAATTTTCCAAATTCGCCTTAACGGAGATCGATCCCGGAACCTCTGCTAGCAAAGTGAATTCTCGCACCACTGTGTCAGCGAGGCCGTCAAACACCGCCGTTTTACACCGTTAAACTCACTGATTCTTTACGAAATCTTCAAAACCTGAAATTTAACAAAGCGACTCCTTTGGCAGTGTAGATGATTACTAGGTTCTGATTTCCCCATTTTCCTACGAGATCAGGAACTACGCAGGTGATTCATAGTCGTTTCTAAACAGTTACATTGTGTCAATAATAATGCTTTATAAGGAAAATTCAATGTTTGAAAATTTTGTATTCAAGTAGGCATTTATAGCACTTTTGAATTGTCGATTATATTTTTTTTTCAAGCTATTTCTAATGTACATTTAATGATGAAATACGACTTAAAACCTAAAGGTTAAAATTACTATTCTAAAGACGAATCGATGCTAGTTCTTATGTATGTCCTGTATAGTTTATATTACGTCAATGCTGGATTAATTTGGAAAAACCAATACAATACTATACGTCAGCTACTTGCCTCCATAGTGAGGAGTAATGTCTGTCTAAGACGGTAAAGTCTGTGCTAGCAAATATTATGTTAAATGGTGCAGTCCATAAAATAAAATAGTTTACATACATTATTTTTAAAAATATAACTATAACAGAGAAAGAATTCACTTTTTTCTACACCATATCCACCTTAAAAGAAAGACAAATTAATTTTGGAGAACAGTAGATAGATATTACCTTCACTAGCGATTTTTGCTATACAACTTTAAGATTAGGAAGATTTTATTACGAAAAGGTGTAAACGTTGTCTAGAGATGTCTAAACAAACCTATACATAAATACGTACATATACATATTGCTGCAATGGAAGAATCCAAAATATTCTTTTTTATTTTGTAAATAACTCTTTTTGAAATACGCAAAAAATCCACTAAATATTATTGTCATTTACTAATATGAATAGTTTGTTTAAATATTACACGGCTATTCTGTATAATTAGTGCTTTTGAATTGCGTCACTATTCTTCCAAATGTATATACAATATACTTTTCTACAACAGTAGTTTAAGAAAGTTGAAGGGATTAGTGGATATTGACCATTTTATAATCCCTCCAGGAATTAACCGCGAAAATAACTTTTATAGATATCAAAGGCAAATTTATTCATTCATTCAATGTTTATTTCCTATTAAAATCATTCAGTATAGTATAAAAAAGGTAAGGTAAGTTTGAGCCCATTACCGTTACCACTGCTGGGCACAGGCCTCCTCACTCATATAAGAGAGGGTTTTTAGAGCATAGACTCATCACACTGCTCCACTGCGGATTGGCAGGCATAGTACACACAAGTGCACTTTCTATTCCTTATCGCTCTCATAGTCCCATGTGACGGGAATCCGACACGATCGGAGAGAGATCAGGCGCAAGACCGACGGCTTAAAGTGCTCTCCGAGGCACAGGGGTGGATCACACCGCCAACTTCCTAACTTCGGGCAAATATTGAGAAACTCTTAATAAACTCAATATCGATTTTGATTTGCCAGGACCCTGGACTCGAACCCGGGACCTCATGTCTGTAGTCGAACATGCTAGCCACTAGACCACTGAGACAGTATAGTATATGTACTTTTAAAAATGGTTATAAATCGATTGATGTGCTTAAGTGTGCCTTATACCCAGCCTTGCCTGCCAATTGGAGCAGCGTGGTGGGTCTATGTTCTAAAAACCCTCTCTCATATCAATGAGAAGGCCTGTACCTAGCAGTGTGACGTTATTGGGCTGCTACTTATATATGTCTTCTATGAGAAAGTTGGTTTGAGTTTAAAGACGAAGAGAATGATAAAATATTTGCTTAATTTTAATAGAATACTAAAATTGATTTGTTCTCATTTATGGTATAGAAATAAAACCCAATTATAACGTTAAAAGATGACTCAAACCTAAACGGAAACAGGCTTACCTGGTAACAGGAAAATACTATACTATACTAGACATCACATACAATGGGTACATTGTTATTTGATCTATAAGACGTACTGCAACATAACATGAATTTATATAATATGATTTTTAGAATAATTATTTTTAGAATTTAACGTTCTTTTCGAATCCGTTTTTGAAGTTAAACTTCTGAGTGTAAAATTTTGACTGATATATAGCGTCACGAAGATCTGCGGCGTTTTTTATGCTAATCAATTTGAAGGTTACATAGTTTTAATATTTATAAATAACACGTGGCATTTAAATTTGTCACTCGTCATTTAATAATTTAATATACTAATTTTCATAAAATATAAAATAAAAATGTTCCATAAATTCTAAAACAAAATTTAATTAGTTATTTCTAGTATTGACAAAAGCACGTGGCATTTTTGGTTACAATTCATCATTTGCGATTTCAATAAATTAGATGTATTAATTTTCGACACCTTTAATATCTCAGTGATAATTAAATTCGTAACATATCTTCCTTTTTCCCTCCTCTCTGTGGTTCGGAAATTTCAAGTACTAGATTTGTATAAATATAAACAAGACTTAAAAATTTGTTTGAAAAAGAAGTTTCATTTCTGACTTGTGTACTTAGTACGCTCGCAGTTTTTTTTATTACTAGTTATATTCAGTTCAACTTTACTGTTACTTCTCGTCCCGTCGTTGTTACTAGAGTAAAAATATTCTGACTAAAGTCGTAGTTCAAATTTGTACATTTTATTAAAAAATATAAANGGTTGAGACGACGACGACGACGACGACTTAATGTTACGTACCAATCACAAAAGTAACATCCATTTGGGTACATTTTCTGTGTAAAAAATTGCGTCTTTCTTTCACTGGAAAATAATTGCGCAATTACAAAAATTTTACTGACCAATGATTTTTAATAACTTAAATTTACTACTTAACTCGAAATTACAAATACAAGTATGATGCGTTTATTAAGTCATGGTATTTGATTTTTCTATAGCATACTACTTCGCCGTACAAATTAGTTTTGTCTATTTAAATTATTATTGTTCGATAATATTACTTTTCATATAAAGTAGTAATACGATATCTAACATTTAGCAATTACGTTTCCAGGCAATAGTGAATTTGAGTCTAATGTGTCACATTACATTCCAGCTAACATGTTTTTGTGCTAGTTTTATGCATCCCATTGCATAAAACTAACAATAAGTTATGATGTACATTTTTAAACACGTTTTTATTGTTTTGCTGTATGCAGCTTTTCATTAACAATTATTATAGCGCTTTAAATTACACGTGAATAACAAAAATATTACGACATCAGCGTTTCATAATAGATTATAGAAAGGTGTTCCTTTTATTCATACACCAATGTAATTCTATACACATAAAAAAAATAATGTCATATAACTTTTTTATATATATTAATTATTGCATATCTTATCAAAGTAAGAAATATGTAAATCTGGCGCATGATTAAAAGATAAAAAGGCAAATGTACAAAAAAGTTGTCGGATCGCTAATAATAAGCGATTTCTTCGGAATTCATTAGAAAATTACTTTTTTGAAAAAATCCACCTTATTAGCTCAAAAGTTATTAGCACTTGTGACTTTTAGAAAGTGTAAAAATATCAATTTTATTAACCACAATTTGTCACGATTGCGTAAAATTTCAATTAGAATAAATGGATATTTATAACATTAGTTATTTTTGTCGTAACCATAACAGTAAAGGGATCGAGCTGAACCACAATGATGAATTGTACGTAGTCGGTAAATTTGAAATGAAATATAAGACGAGAATTTTTATTCGCTATGATTTGACGGCATCGATTTCCTGATAAGACAAATTTAGGAAATATTTGTCTGAGTCTAGACTGGTTGGGGGTTTCGGCCGTGGCTAGTTTCCACCCTACCGGTAAAGACTGCCAAACAATTAAATATAGTTTTGGTATGATGCTGTCTACATAACAACAGGTAAATTGCCTCTTACCTTACACTGTTTCAACACTTACTATCAAACGCTGCTCTGAAAAAATCTTTCCACACAGAGAAGTAGTGATTGCGCTTTAATCATTCATTCAAGCAACCCTATTTCCTTCATTTTTCTGGAAAAAATTGGTTCATATACGACCTGATATTACATCGCCTGTAAAATCTGTGGCTACCCACCGCATGCCTTAACGGATAAAATGTAATTTCCATTAGTTTGAACTATGTGACCATCGATTTTGGGGTATATCGGTGATATAAAAAATGAGATTTTCCGTCATTTCCCGAACAATATCCAATCGAGACAGATGCAGCGGTTAACCTCGTTCGCGAAAATGGTCCTGACTAAGTGAAAACCATACAACCTATTCTAATTTAAATATACATAGATATAATTCAGGTGTAATCACAACTACCTATTCTTCATTCCTAAGAATATTATGGGTTAATTGATTTCACTCAATTATATTCAAACGAGGTATTTATTCTTGTCAATGTCATATTCATAATCAGTAATAATCATTACCAAGCTATTATACCTCGGAGTGTTATGTAAGAAATCGACAAATACCTAAATATTTCTAGTCGATTAGGTAATTACAATAAACAGAAATGTTATAATTTTTACATTTAAATTTAGAGAATTCAAATAAGCATAAATTTTAACAAGCTCTTTAGTAACAAATCCACTACTACTATTTGAGTTTTTGGGACATAAAATGGTACATTAATCTCTAAACATTATCTTTTGTATGTTATGCCTAATTCAAAACGTTTTTATACAACATATATGCGAGTACATTTAACGTCCTCTCGTTATTCAATTGAAATGCTTCTGTGTTATTAGTATAAACGTGCTCGGGCGTGCAATTTAATAAGATATATTATGTTGCCTTGAAACTATGTAACAGTGTCAGATAATTTAATTGAAATAACCTATGAGATATGTTCTTTGATATCGCTCCTTTAGAAGAGTAGTGAGATAATTCAATAGACGATTAAAAGGAGCTTCTTAAGCCTTTTTAAATAAAGATAGTTTTGATTTTGACATACAAAATGAAAATATATTTAAATTCATTTGACACTAGAATTGACATATTATTACATATTATTTTTCAACATAATAAAATGCAATAAAAATAATTATTTCATCTTTTATATCATTCTGCTTATCTTACTACCGTTATACATATATTTACGAATTCATCTCTTTTAAAAAAAAATTAAATTCTTTTTCATATATTCTATATATATCTTGTTAACAGTTTTAATCGTTAATGCATGACTATACTTTTTAAAGTGGAACTTCTTTAGGTGCATGACGGTTAAATTGAGGGATGAATCGCGTGAATGGGTGCCACAAAGATGTGCAGCGTTTTTAATGCAAAGTCGTTTGAAGGTTAGGTAGTTTTAATGTTTACAAATAACATGTGGCGTTTTAATTTGCCACTCGTCATTTAATATTTTAAAATACTATTTTTCTTAAAATATAATACAAAAATATGTCATTCTCATTTCTAAATTTTAAATTCGAATACAAAATTAAATTAATTCTTAATATTCGTCATTCGTCATTTGAGATTTCAATAAATTACTTGTATTAATTTTCAACACTTTTAATATTTTAATGACAATGAAATTCATTAAATTCCAACCATACCTTCCTTTCTCACTATCTCTAAGTCTTGAAAATCTAAAGTTTTAGATTTGTATGAATATAAGCAAAACTTAAAAATTCGTTTTCCAAAGAAATTTCACTTCTGACATGTGTACTTTGTACGCCACGCTCTTTTTTTTATTCATGCGCGTAAGTTCATTTACACTTTTTATTGTTAATATAGTGTTTTCGCCAATTAATTCAATAATTAAAAATCATATTTAGTAAAATAGTACAGCATTATCTATTAAAAGCTTACGTAAAGGCTCTAAAATATTAACTATTGTATGCGTTTAAGAAGTTATTGCTGGATGGCGTAGGGATTGATATTACTTTTTATATGAAACTTGTTAATGCTGAATAGTTAAAATGTTACTGTTACACATCAAACAATATTTCAGATGGAGATAATGGGACAAAGTGTGTTCGAGTTTAGCCATCCCTGCGACCACGATGAGATTCGCGAATCTCTACGCTCGGGCAAAGACGGAAGGCGCGATTTACTCCTACGCCTGAAATGTACACTGACAAGCAAAGGAAGAAATGTGCATCTCAAATCAGCTTCTTATAAGGTAAATTACGATGGATATATAGTAATAACATTGTATTGTCTCACTATTTAGCACCGGTACATTTAACTGTAAAAGATAAAGGTAAGTAGCAGCCCATTAACGTCCCACTGCTAGGCACAGGCCTCCTCACTCATAAAAGAGGGGGTTATGTCTAGATGAGAGATGGGTCTCTATGCTCTAATAACCCTCTCTTCATATAACTATACAAATATTTTATTGCGTTTTAAATTTCATAGTATTAAGATATACCTTACAGTAACAATTAAAGTTAGAGTTAAAGTTTGTAAAAGGACGTAAAATAACAAACCTAATCCTTACTTAATTATAAATGCACAAACTACTAACGCCAAAACTACTGAATCAATTTAAATGAAATTTGATACACAGAAAAGAGAAAGGACAAAAGTTCTTTACAGTGAAACACTGCAAATAGCTCATTTAAGTATTTATTAGTATGTGTCTTATTTGTAAAATAATTAGCCTAAATCAGTGTTTCCCAACGTGAGACCCACGCCCTACAGGGGCTAATTTGAAAGTAAAGGGGGAGAGGGATCCAAAATCGAGGGAAAGGATCACACTTAGTATAGAAAGAAATCAAAAATAAAATTTTATAGTTATAGTTTTTCATTATATGTTTTAATAAAAATTTAGAGTTATTTCTTCCTAAAACTTTTCATTTATATTTCTTAAAAGAACATATCAATTTTTATAGCTTAAAAGTTATGTAAAGGGGGCATAAGAATTTTTGAAATGTTAAAATGGGGATTGGCCTAAAAAAGAATGGGAAACACTCGCCTAAATTATTTAAAACCCTATTCGCTGACACAGCTAATAAACAATATACAAGCTTTTAAATATTTATTCATAAAATACGACGCCTTTCATGGAATCCAGCGGGCCTTGTATCAAAAGTAACAATTAGGTCATCAAAGTTTCTAAAAATAGCTTTATAGAAACATCTTAACCACATGTTACACTAAAGTAATGAATGATTTCAAGTACTTATTGACGCTGTATAATTTTTCGCAAATTAAATTCATTTCGTCAATGTATATTTGAAAATACTTTTTTAACACCAAGTATCATCCATTACAAGTTTGAAAAAAAAAAACTGTTAACAATTTAAAATTTTAAAAATGTATATACATACTAGCTGACCCAGCAAACGTTGTTTTGCCATGTAATTACTTTTATCGCTACTAAAAAATAGGGGTTCGTGATAGAAAGGTGAAAATTTTGGGTTGTATGTATTTTTGTACACAGTATCACAAAAAAAAAATAAAAAAAACTTTCGTCCAATAATTAAAAAAAAATTTAAGGGTGAACAACACTTATCACCTAGGGGTATGAAAAATAGATTGTAGCCAATTCTCAGACCTGCTGAATACAAATAAAATTTGGTACAAATCGGTAAAGCCGTTTCGGCGGAGTACGGTAAATTGTTATTTACGTACGTGTAACATTGTGACAGGGAAATTTTTTTTTGTATTGCTGACAGATTAGATTAGCGACTGTGATCTCACCTGATGGTAAGTGATGACACAGTCTAAGATGGAAGCGCGCTAATCCGGTAAGAGGCGATATACCCCTTATGGTTTCTACACAACATCGTGCCGGAACACAAATCTCTTTGTTTGGCGGTACGTTTTTGCTGGTAGGGTGGTAACTAGCTACGGCCGAAGCCCCCACCAGTCCAGACCCAGACAAATTGGAAAATACAATTTCATAAATTCGAACCCATAATCGAACCCGGGGCCTCCACTAGCAATAGTATTTTTATTAGTGATTTGCTTTTAACTTTGACTTTGACTAACATAAGTAATTTATCTTACAATGATTTGTACACAGCATTGTAATGGAGCACAATTTACTTACCTAGTGGCACTTCTATCTTTGTATGAAAAAGGCATACTAGTGTAATAAGGAAGCAATTTTTTTCCCATACGTTACACTGATAGTTGTTAGGTTTCCTTGTTAATATTATCGATAGGATTTTTAATATTCATTAAGTATTAAAACGGCAATAAGATAGTTTCCCGTGTAATAGATAGTTTCTGGCTTAAATACGGTTTTCTGATTCAAAGTTACAATACAATACAAAAAAAATAAAGTGCATGCGTACAAAAGTACACATGTCAGAAGTGAACCTTTTTTGACAAACTAGAGGGAGGGAAAAAGGAAGTTATGTTAGGAATTTAATAAATTTAATTGTCATTAAAATACTAAAAGTGTTGAAAATTAACACAAATAATTTATTGAAATCTGAAATGACGAATTGTAAATGAAACGTCACGTCTTTTATTTGTTTTTGAATTTAAAATTTTAAAAAAGAATTTATGTAATGGTTTTATTTTATATTTTATGAAAAATAGAATATTAAATTATTAAATGACGAGTGGCAAATTATAATGCCACATGTTATTTGTAAATATTAAAACTACCTAACCAACTTGGCATAAAAAATGCTGCACATCTTCGTGATGCTAATCACATGTTGCATCCGTAAAAAATTTTACCCTCATGCGCTTAAAGAAGTTTCACTTCTATGCTTTATTGCTTTATTTTACAGAAAAGTATACATTCTTAAAATATCATTATTATTTCGAAAAGGCGGTATAGGTACTAGCATGATAGTATTAGTCTCAACAGTAGTTTTTTCATCTAAAGTATTTTCTGGAAAAAGTTTCAGAAGGGAATCTTTATGCTACATTTATTTAGAAATTTATTTAAATGAAAGATATCTTTTTATATATATATATGACTGATTAGGAAGATATTATAAATTAGTTTATGACTGTAAGGAAACCACAATCTAAATTAAAATCTATTTATAACGAGATCACTTAAATATAGAAAAGTGACCTTTCGCGATGTAGACGCTGACTAAGAACGAATTTACTCATATCCCCACGCAATATGGAATTATTCGGAAGACAGTATTACATAATACTTCAAAATGTATTTTATATTACTTTGTATACCATTTCCTTTCGTCGTTAGTTAAAACCAACATCTTGTCAAAATTTGTAATCCCTATCTTCTATAAGTAATCTATACATACGTACTCCTATACTATCTATATAATTAAAAG
This sequence comes from Elymnias hypermnestra, assembly GCA_015832385.1. NCBI lineage: Eukaryota > Metazoa > Arthropoda > Insecta > Lepidoptera > Nymphalidae > Elymnias > Elymnias hypermnestra. The sequence continues at coordinate 1,154,033 of JACTOM010000040.1, read as the reverse complement.
CATTTTTTCATCATGCCTGTATCGAAAGTTCGTACTTTAGGCCCTATTAAGTCACGAAAGTACCACATTGTAAAGTAAAGTAAGTAAGTAGCAGCCCATTAACGTCCCACTGCTGGGCACAGGCCTCCTCACTCCAAGAAGCGAGGGTTTTTTAGAGCATAGACCCACCACGCTGCTCCACTGCGGATTGGCAGGCATAGTACACAAGTGCACTCTCTATTCCTTCACTCTCATAGTCCGATGTGACGGTAATCCGACACAACCGGAGAGAGATCGGGCGCAGGACCGACGGCTTAACGTGCTCTCCGAGGCACGGGGGTGGATCACACCGCCAACTTCCCAACTTCGGGCAAATATTGAGAAAATCTTAATAGAAAACTCAATATTGGTTTTTGAATTGGCCCGACCCGGGACTCGAACCCAGTACCTCATGTCTGTAGTCGAACATGCTAACCACTAGACCAATGAGGCAGTTGTTCCACATTGACTCTCGCTTAAATAAATGCGAATTTTATTCCGCATGCCTGAAATTTAGGACGCATGCGCGCTTCTTTTAATTCAATATGAAACTTTATTTCATATTATTTTAAACTTTATTATTTACTTCTTTGTCGGAGATACCGGTGTGATGAAAAACTTTATACTCAACAGGGGTAAGTATGATCATTGCCATATGTCATAATTGCGACCCTAGGGACATAATATAATATTTTTCAATTGAAAGGTTGTTATCTATGAGTTCTGCTGTCACCTGAATAAGCATCAAATAGACAGCGTCGTACTTTAAGTCCTAAATTTAAGTATACGCCAAAGAAGTTGCGGCGTCGGATATTGTATATTATAATGTCTTCTTGATTATAAGGTACATTTATTGTTGGTAAAATTACGTATCGTATAATTTAGTTAAGCTATTAACTTGTAGGTGCTTGTTAACCGTTCCTAGATTTTGCTGGGCTACTGTAATTATATCTGTTTACGTTTTGATCGAGTTAATTGCGACAGTTCTGTGTCATAAAAGAATTGCTGCGTAAATATTATTATGAAATCTAGGCGATTGTATAAAAGGTTTGCATGTAATGCAATGTAATCTGTGACATACAATCCTTCTGCCAGTTGCACACAGAAGCAAAATATTACTCCTTGTAACATACACAACTATCTCTAAAAGAGTAACCGTTGAGTTTCTTGCCGGATTCAATTTGTTAACAACGCACAGACTACTCACGATTCAAAAGTGCTTTTTAAGCCTACTTGAATAAATAATATTTTGATTTTGATTCATGAATGTTATGTAATTGATATTTCGTCAAAATACTTTTAACATCCCCCAAAAATTGTATATAAGTAAAATAAAAAAAAGTGTTATTTCAATACTGAATAGTCATTTCTTCATGATATTTTCAATTTACGGTTAATGAAGACTATAAAGAACTACTTGAAATCCAAAGTATGCTTCATTTGCTCCTTGTTCTAAGAGGAGTCTATAAAAACCCCCAATCGGGTATAATTTTGCAAAAACTTGTACAGAGCCATATATTAAAAGCTCCGAAAAAATGGGTTCAAGATTTCTTTCTATATAATAAGATTAAGAAGCTGCACGAAATGAGGTAGAAATTGATGGTTTTAAGTGTATTAATAATAGTCATTTCATATAAATGTTTTGTGTAAAGAAGTGTTTTGTTCGTTTTACTACTAAAGTCTTAAGTTGTTTCAAAATTCAGTTGCAATATATATCTCATGAGACAACTAACGGTTAAGCGCAACCTTTCATATAAACAGAATCTTAATATGATTTTACTAAATGTAGGTAAGTTGTAAAAACACATTTACGGAAAGTACCTTGACGTATAAGGTTGATGGTAATTTTAATGTAGTTTCCATGTAAATCAAATCGTTCTTGGAAGTTCTAATGATACTAATTGAACCAGCACACTGCTCTATCCATACATATTGCCCTGGAATAGACATATGACCTTATCAATCATCAAATTGTCCAAAAGTTACGAAAATAGTTACTCTAAATATATATATAAATTCTTATATATAGCATGATAGAAAAATGCTTTTGCATCATATCTGTATAGAAATTTCCTACTTTCGGCGCTATTTTGAGTGACGTAAGTGTCATATTGATTTCCGATTAAATAAATGCGTATTTTAGTGCGCTTGCCGCAAATTTTAGACGCATGCGCGCTTGTTTTATGTGTCAATTTCATTTGCCGCGTCATAAAAAATTGGTCATTCACTTTTCACTTATTCTTCGTATTCATTAGACGTTATCATCTTTAATGTATTTAAAATTATTTTATGAAATTCGCAGATTAATTGCGTTTTTAATTCCATATCTAAACTATTTTTTAGGTTATAATATAGTTTGTGCTTGAAAGTTGTCATAAAGTGAGTAAACAACTTGTTGCTTAGTTACAAAGTCGAAGCATGCGAGTAATTGATTATATCAATATCTAACTATAATTTCTTATTATTTTAACCTTTACTATGTACATTTTTATCGAATTTCGATAACGGTCTGATGAAAAATTGTATACGCATCACGGGACGAAGTTATGGCAATGCCACCCGCGTTTTTATTCCCCCCCCCCCCCCCCCCC